>JBAMBR010003323.1:0-87500 GCA_037044475.1 Zaprionus obscuricornis | reverse complement strand
TAAATATTTTTTTTTTTTGTAAATATATGTCTGGCAATTATTTGACTAGACTTTTGTTTTGACAGCTTGTAATTTTTATCAAATATTTTTCTTGTCAGTTTATATGAAAATTAAAGAAAAAGTATTTGCTGTTTGTTTTATACATAATAAACAAAATAAATAAAAAAAAAATTATTTAAGAAATAATTTCATGTCTGCAGGAATTATTAAAAAAAAAAAAAAACTAAAGTGACTTTAAAATAAATTTATGAAATTTATACAAATATTTAAAATGCATTTTAAATATTATTTCTTTATTTGCTAGACTTTTGTTTTAACAGCTTGCAAATTTTATCAAATATATTTTATACATGATACACAAATTAAATAAAAAAAATATTAATAAACAAATTGTAATATTATTTAAGAAATAATTTCAAATAATTATTAAAAAAAAAAACTAATGTGACTTTAAAATAAATTTATGAAATTTATACAAATATTTAAAACACATTGTAAATATTATTTATTTATTTGCTAGACTTTTGTTTTGACAGCTTGTAAATTTTATCAAATATATAAAAATATTTAAAAATAAATTGTAATATTATTAAAGAAATAATTTCAAATAATTATTAAAAAAAAATAATGTGACTTTAAAATAAATTTATAAAATTTATACAAATATTTTTAATGCATTGTAAATATTATTTATTTATTTATTTGCTAGACTTTTGTTTTGACAGCTTGTAAATTTTATCAAATAATTTTCTTTACAATTTATATTAAAGTATAAGTAAATTTTCTTTGCTGTCTATGAAATATTTTATATATAATGCAAAAAAAAAATTGTAATATTATTTAAGCAATAATTTCAAGTCTGTAGCATGAAATGAAGTCTATGAAAAAAACTGATTAGTTAAGTGAAATTGTTTGAGGCATGCATCAAATTAAATTGACATACTATATATGTACGCTATGCTTTGCCTTTTATATTATTTGGTCTTAGAGATTTTTCTATTTGTAAGCTCAACTGTTTTTTTATTTTTTCATTCTAGTTGAACTTGGTCTTAGGATATGTAAGCTTCGGTGTGTGTTAAACAAAGCTCTAGCATTATCTCGCACTCGATGTTGCTCTCTCTATCTCTTTCTCCTTTTCTCTATGTCTGCCTTTCTGTGCTTTGCTATTTCGGTTTTAGCTTGAAAGTCAAGACAAAAAAAAAAAACATATCGTTTAAAGGCACGTAGCACGGCTTGAGCCAGAGTCATGCACTTGACTTTGGCCTGCAAAAATGTAAAATTAAATTAATTCTATTGAATTTTATTAGGTTTCATCTAAGCGACAACAATGGCCCTGACAACAAGCACATACATACGCATACTCATACACACTTTCAAGCAAAAGTCGACAAAATGCTGTTGCCAAAGTTGAAAATTTGTTTCCTCTAGCACTCCAGCGCTTCTTCTCTCCTCTTACCTCTTATGATATGCCAATGTCAATGCATGGGCATTTATAATTCAATTTGTTTGGTCGAAAAAGTTGTAGAAAAAAAAGTTGCATATTTGAAGCATTTAATTACATGCTCTGGGCAAACGATGCCAATTAATATAGTCTCAATGCTTTGCTGCTGCTGCTTAAAAAAAAAAATAAAAGTTGGTATAGAATTTAATTGAAAACAACAAAAAAAGTGAGAAAAAAAATGACCACAGTCAAACTTAACGCTTCAACAATTTTAACGGCGGCGATAACAAATTGTTGACCAAATGTGAACAAAAAAAAAACAAAAAGTTGCCACTGTGCTCTGTGGTTGCAATTTCACTTGTTTTTTTCCCCTAGTTCTTTTTTGTAGCATACTTTTCAGCGCGGGCATTGCAAGTACTTGCGCTTACACTTTACGGCATAACGAACGAATTAGTTTGTGTTTTTTTTTTTTGTGTGTGTGAGAGTGTGTATGTGTGCTTTTGCTGTGTTGTCATTAGATAATGAATTGAACGTGTTTGTTACCATAGCATTGCATGAACGGGGGGAGGGGGCAGCAGTTGTCAGTCATTAGCCAATTCGTTAAAAATCGCTTCACATTTCGTCTAATTAAAGCTGATGAATATTATTTAAGCTATTAAGCGGCTTAAATACTGCTACTCCTCCTGCTGTTGCTACACGCTTTTATTTCAGTTATAGCTAAATCTACAGCTGCTGCTGCTGCTCTTGTTTCCTTGTTCCTTGTCGATTTTCGTCACTTTTTTTTTTTACAACACAGACATGAGAAGACAAGAGGTTGAAAGTGCTGCTGGCTACTAATGTTGCTGCTACTGCTGCTTTTAGTCATCTGCAGCGGTACGTTAAATGTTGTAAATGACACGAAGTCACGTGTTAGAATTTGCGAGACTTTGACGCTTGTTAACGTTTGCCTGTTAGGTTAATGCCTAAAACGTATTCGCTGTATGCTGCAAAGTGACATTTAAGTCTTGCCAACATCTCATAACAGCAGCTAACAGCTAACGTCCAAGGCGTCCAAGCACAAAAAGAACTTCTCTCTTTACACATTCCTCAACAACAACAACAACGTCTCTCCTTTGCGACTTCCCCCTCTCCACCAAAAACATGCTCACATCATTCTTATTTCTTTTGTTTCTTTTGCTTTCAGCTTTGCAATGTTGCAATGTTGTTGTCGCTGTCGCTGTTGGCCAATACAAAAGTCAGTAAATCTCAAAAAGGAAAACCAATTACGGCCATTACCACATATGGCAATTACAAGGCAACTAACCAAAGTGAATGAGCCCCACGAGAGCGAACGCGAGAGCGCCCCATGCTGCTGCCGCTCGCTGCTCCTCTAACCCCTCCAGCGCTGCTGTGCCACACGCGTCAGAACAGCAAAGTCTCATTAGTTGGCCGCAAAACGAATGACGAGCGCTGAAGCGCTGAGACGTAGCATGTAGAAAGAGGAAGCAGCATGAAGGACACGGCACTTATAAAGCCGCAGCTAAAGCTCTCAATGCCATACCTCTTATTCACCATTCGCAGGCCCAAACTACACCTACAACAATAATCTACTACTCTGATGTCTCCATCCACTGCAACTTTACGCTCAACATATATGTATAAATACACATAGAGCTTAGAGCTGGAGCTGTAGCTGGAACTAGAAGAAGATGGATATGGATATGGATATAGATGATGGTGCTGGGGCAATGGTAATGACGCTTAGTATTATGGCAAAGATGATGGCGGTGACTTCTCTCTCTCTGATGTTGTTGCTGATTTAATGGACGTTCAGGTATGTTGCAGCTGGAGTTAATGGAGCAACCGTTCCCAAAAACTAAGCTATATCATGCCACAGCCTTGCCTTAACATTTGCCCTTGCTTTATTTACGCTGCCGCGCTGCTGCTCAATCAATTTGAGGCCCTTTTTTATTTTCTTTTTCGATTCTGTTTCGCTTTCCGTTTTTTTTTTTAAGTGCAATTCACGTATTTTCATTTACCGCAACAAAATTCAAAGTAAATATTATATATCATATCATACTATTATATATATATATATTTTTTTTTTTATGGCAAACGCACAGTTTTATGTATAGCAACAAAAATCATTTCGCTTCAATTTGTTGCGAAATTGGAAACCAAAAAAAAACGAGAAGTGAAAAAAACTTGTACAAATATTTTAAACCATAACACAAAAAGAAAAAGAAAATATATATATATGCATAAATTACAATAACAGCTGGCATATAAAAAAATATACCCTGTAATGCAGTTCAAATGAAATATGAAAATATCAAATATTTTATTATAAAAATTATTTAAAATATAAATCAGATGAAATTCAAGTAATAAAAAAACTTAATTTTATAAAATTTACAAAAAATTTATTTTAATTTAATAATTATAACAAAATATACCCTGTAAAATAGCTAAAGTGAAATATGTAACTATCAAATATTTTTTTTATAAAAATTATTTAAAATATAAATCAAATGAAATTCAAGTAATAAAAAAAAACTTAATTTTATAAAATTTATAAAAAATTAATTTTATTTAATAATTATAACAAAATATACCCTGTAAAAAAGTGAAATATGTAAATATATTTAACAAATATTTTATTATAAAAATTATTAAAAATATAAATCAGATGAAATTCATGTAATAAAAAAAAACTTAATTTTATAAAAAATTAATTTAATTTAATAATTATAACAAAATATACCCTGTAAAATAGCTAAAGTGAAATATGTAACTATCAAATATTTTTTTATAAAAATTATTTAAAATATAAATCAGATGAAATTCAAGTAATAAAAAAACTTAATTTTATAAAATTTATAAAAAATTAATTTAATTTAATAATTATAACAAAATATACCCTGTAAAATAGCTAAAGTGAAATATGAAAATATATTTAACAAATATTTTAATATAAAAATTATTTAAAATATAAATCAAATGAAATTCAAGTATTAAAAAAATTTAAATTAATTTTTTATAAATTTTATAAAAATGTCAATTAATTTATAGACATTTTTTTATAGCGTAACTGTTAGTCGCATAGAGGACAGCAGCTTTATAAATTACATAAATTTTTGTTTATTTGCAAGCGCATACATTTTTTTTTTTTTTGATATTTTTTTTTTTGGTTGATTTTTGGTTTTTTTGAAAATTTCATTTAGCGAATTGTTTGCCTTGCAGTCGTAAATTTGTGCTAGTAAAAAATTTAGTTACATAGAGAGAGACAGTTGGACACAAGGACATTGAACGTGAGCCAGGGCCAGGCGTATATGCGCGTCATGTGTGCGTGTTTACAGCGCCAACAACAAGAAAAAACAATAACAACAGCGGCAGCAGCAGCAGCAGCAATATGCAAAAAATCAACATACGAATACGAATAGGAAATACTACAAATTTCATGATATTTCATAGTTTATGCACAACGCAGATGATCTATGTTATGCATACACACACACACACACACATACATACATACAGATATATAAAAAAAAAACATAGCTGTATATTTCAGCACATGCAAAAAGCTATTAACAATAGCATGGCATGCTATATAGCATATACATATAGTATAAAGAATATATATATATATATTCCCCCCTCTACTCCTCCCTTAACTATACATATATATTTTTACATATATATTTTTTTTGTTGCCTTCAACGACATTGTCTCATTAGCATATTGCGTGGCGGACGCCTATTTTGAGAATATCGATAAAGTTCGTTAAAAAAGATTGAAATGTGCGATTTGAGGCGATTTACTGTGAATGTTTAGTGGTAGGAGAGGGGGGGGCGGAATGTGAGGTAGTAGAAAAGCTTTTGTCAAGGGAATTGCAAAACAAGGGTTGTTGCTCTGCCTGCTGCTGTTGCTGCTGGCTGTAGAGGAAGTAGCAGGAACGGGAACTGTTTTGACACTTGTCACCATTAAGCTAAGCAGCGCCAACAAGCGAATGTATGTAAGTTCTTGCTATGCTCTGCATATGTATGTGTGAGTGTGTATGGCTGGCTGTGTGTGTGTTTGAGTAGCAATTTTTCAGCTGCGACTTGTGTTAACTGCTGCCCCTCTCTTGCTGCTGGCTGCTGCTTTTGCTACTGCTGCTGCCTGCTTTTGCTACTGCTGCTGCCTGCTTTTGCTACTGCTGCCCCTTTTTTCTGCCTGCTCCTGGCTGCTTTTGCTACTGCTGCTCCTCTCTTGCTGCTGCCTGCTTTTGCTACTGCTGCCCCTCTTTCTGCCTGTTCCTGGCTGCTTTTGCTATTGCTGCCCCTCTCTTGCTGCTGCTGCTCCTCTCTTGCTGCTGCTGCTCCTCTCTTGCTGCTGCTTTTGCTACTGCAGCTCCTCATTCTGCCTGTTCCTGGCTGCTTTTGCTACTGCTGCCCCTCTCTTGCTGCTTTCTAGAGCTACTACTGCTGCCTGTTCTCTCTCTCTCTCTCTCTTTCTCTTGCTGCTTTCTAGAGCTACTACTGCTGCTGCTGCTGCCTGTTCTCCTTCTCTTGCTCGCTTTAAATTTTTGCCAAGCGGTTTGACATCGTCGTTTCGCGTTTTCTTTTTTTTTATGCTTTTTAAGTCAGTTTAAGATTTTTTTTTTTTTTTTTGCAGCCAAGTGACAGTCACTGACAACGCAACAAACGTTGAATCTGAGAGCAGCACATGTTCCGTGCTCACCACTTGCCGCACTCTTTACCCAGCAACAGTTTACTGTCTGTGTCTGTGTGTGTGTCGCGCGTTCGTTCATTCTTTCGTTTTCTGTTAGTCATTTCGGGTAGCATGATGCGGATTACTTTTTATCCTTGCTGCTGCTGCTGTAGCCTGAAAACACTTTCACAGCCAATTTTATTATACGCGCGCGCGAGAAGTTTCGTTGCCTTTTGTTGTTGTTGTTGTTATTGCTGTGCATTTTTATGCCGCATATAAATAAATCTGTTAGTTGTGCATGTTTACGACTTTTAAAGCCTCGTCTGCAAAAAAAAAACATTATAGAGAAGTGAAGAACAGTCAGAAAAGTGTAAAAGGCAGAGGAGTTGTAGGGGGCAGAGTAAAGTGTAGTTGTTGCCAGAGAAGCATGTTCTGTCAACGTGTGCATAAGCGTCAATTTTATGCACACTTCGCTGTGTAAATGCTGGAAAAATTTTTGTTGTTGTAAGAAATGAAATGAAATTTAACAATCTCAAAAAAAAAAACTGCTTTCGATTTATGCTAATCTTTAGACATGCAACGCGAATGCTATGACCTTCAATTTAATGTTGTCTACAACTACAGCAACATCAACTGCCGCCTGGCGGCAAAGTGTTGTAATTGACAATCAGGGACCAAGTGGCAGCAGCAGTAGCAACAACAGCAGCAACAACAGCGTCAATTGGTCAGCAATTCAAAGTTAAGCACCGGTCAAACACTATAACAGCGAAAGGCGAAACATGAAACATACGAAATCTGAAACCAGTAACTGTAACTGAGAAACTGTTGTTGTTGTTGTTGAATGCTCAATAGTATTGATGCTGCTGCTGCTGGCTGCTGCTGCTGTTACTATGATGAACTTGTAGTAGTATGAATGGAGAGGTGAGAGTTGACTGCGAGAATGGATGTGTATTTTATGCCCTGCACTTGAGTGCGTAATTTTATGAGGCGCTTTTTGCGCTTTTATTAGCAGCGCCGACAATAAACTGTTTATGTTTATTATTTGCTGATGACCTACGTGCAAAAGGGCAACTCTCGCTCTCTCTCTCTCTCTCTGTGCCTCTCCTCACTCCTCTAGATGTTGTGCAACAGAAAAAAAACAGAGCGCCTAAATAGTGCTCGAGCACAAAATGAATCACTTACGGTCATTTGCCAAGGCAACACAACGACAACGACAACTACAACAACAAAAACAAAAACTCAACAACTTTTTGCCAAAGCATTTCGTGTGAGGGGGGGGGGAGGTGGCATCGGTTTGTGAGTAGTAAAACAGGAAAATGCCGCCCGTGGGTAGACTACGTAAATTACAAATTAGCAATCACACTAAAACAGCGACGACTGACTGTGAGTGGGGGGGAGCGGGAAAAAGCAGATGGCATAATGAAGGCAAGTGCAGAGAGAAGAGAAGAGAAGAGAGCGAAGGGGCAGCAACTGGCAATGTGAAACGATGGCAATAAATTGAGCAACCGTCAAGTTTGTGCTCTATACTGTTGAAGTGTGTGGGGCGTGGCGGGGGGGGAGGAAGTACAAACATATATAGAAACACCAAAAACTTTTCATATTCAAAGCGTCAACTCATTAAACTGCTGTCTGAAACTATGTATATATTGAAGCAGCAGCAGCAGCAACTGGCAACAAATGAAGCACGCAAAACAAATCAAAGTGGCAAAAAGGCACAAAAACCACGTGCAAACTATGCTGCGTAAGTGTGAAAGAGATAGCGCATGTTACAGATACAGCATCAAGCAGTGAAAGACAGAGAGATACAGACACAGGCGCATGCAGAGATTGCTAAGGTGTAATCGCTGTCGGAAACGGATGCGTGTGTGTGTGCGTTGAGCAATTTGAAAACGGAAATCAAAAATTGACCTTAAGCCAAAAGCGAAAGCTGAATGAGCAGCAGTAGCAGCAGCAGCAATTCAATGGCAGTCAAAAGAGTGAAAGAAGCGAGGGAGAGAGTAAGAGGCAAGAAAAGAATAGCAACAGCAGCAGTTAGTCGACTCTGCGCCATTAAATCGACACCTAGCACTGCGATATAGCTAAACGAAATGAAGTATAAAAGTAGCAGCCAGCAGAATAATAAAAATTTATTGAGAAATAAAAAACAATTTAATTTATTAGTATTTAGTGTAAAAGGAAATAATCGATGTTATAAATTTTTTATGCTATGCCATGCCAGGGCAAAGCCAAGGCAAGCAGCAGTAGCAGTAGCAGTAGCTACTTTTCTTGCTATGTAGAGCCAAGATTATAGTATGTCTCTTTCTCTCTCTATGTATGTGTGTGTGTGGGTGTGGCATAGAGCTCTAGCTATGAGGCAGGCGGCACACATCGAAAACAAATGAATTGGAATACTTCGAACGTTGGCAGCTCAGCACCAAAAATAAAGCGGATATGTTGCCGGATACGTGTGTATGTGCTATGTTATATACGTGGCACATGTGTGTTAGTGTGTGTGTGGCAAGTACGTGTCTATTTGTGTGAGTTAGTGTTTTTAGAAATTCAGCTCGGATGTTAAGTTCAAACGCTTATCAAGTGTATAGATCTTACTTATGAGTTGAACGAGCGCCTCAAAGCAGCCCGGGGACCCGTGCCCAGGGCCAGCGCCAAGACACACTCCCCGCTCTCTCTCTCTTCAAGCCAGCAAAACGAAGAGAATGTGAGAAAGTAGAACAAGCCGAAAAACCAAAAGGAATTGTGAATGAAATTTGGGAATGTAACTTGAGGTTCAGAGCGTCGGCTACTGCTACTGCTGCTGCTGCTTGTGGCGATGCTTATATAGAAAATGCGTAGGGGGGAGGAGAAGAAAGATGGTTAAATTTTTGGCTAGCTGTTTTTGCTTTAGTGGCTAAAGGAAAAAGGCCAAATTTGTTAGCTGTCGGAGAGAGAGGATGCGGCCGGATAATTTAATTTATTGTTTTCTCTGTTAAATGATGCTCAAGAGTATAATTCGCCTCAGCATAGTACGCGACTAATGTGCGCACAAATTGCCCAAGCAATGCTTCTTTTTTTTTTGTTTTTCGTATTTTATTTTACTGTAGCCGGATATCGACCAGTCTATGACCTTTGATGCGTGCAAAGGATGTTTGCATTTACTACAAGTAAAAATTGATAAAAAACTGAATTGAAGCAAAGACAAAGTCTGGCTGACTGACAGATTCTAACTGTGACACTGTGACGACAGCAAATGTTTTCGCATCGTTGCACATAAAGTACTCAAAAACTTGAAGAGGCTTTAAAGCCTTACACACACACATACAGTGTGAGCTACACTTGATGCTTTGTGTTGCCAGCAGCAGAAAATATGCAAATGTTGTTTTCGTAACTTGCTTCGTGAGCAAGCGAGCGCGCGCGCTCGTCTAGCACTAGCAAAAAAAAAAAAAAAACAATGCACATTTTAATTTTAGCCTAGTTTGTTGCCACAGAACACGGCGCAACTAACAACAGCAGCAGCAGCAGCAGCAACAGCTACAAAACAAACAACTTGCAGCAATAGCAGCGGCAGCGACAGCAGCAGCAGTGTAGCTGGCAACAACAGCAGGATTTGTGTGGCAAAGACTGCAGAATATGTGCCAATAAAAAGTTTGGCAAACAAAGTTGGCGTCACAAAACTGTAACTGCAACTGCAAAGGCAACGAGACAACATCAACACGCTGCGCGATGAGCGAGAAGGCAGCAGCAGCGGCAGCACCAAGAGCAAACGAAAAATTAGTATGTTGCCTCAATGCAACGTATCGTAACACATAACAGCCGCAATCTAACAAGCCATTGCTGCACTCAGAGAGACAGAGATAGTATGTGTGAGAGAGAGAATGAGATAGCAATAGATACAGACAAAATCAGAGAGACAGGGAGAATGAGATAGCAATAGATACAGACAAAATCAGAGAGACAGGGAGAATGAGATAGCAATAGATACAGACAAAAATCAGAGAGAGACTGTGGCACAGACACAGACAAGCTGCACGTTGTTGAAAAGTAAAACCTGTTTTCCGAGGCCTGCCTTAAATAACACACTTAATTAAACTTAATTTCCCACAGACTGTATGTCTGTCTATGCTTTTGGCTGCCTAACTGTCTATATGTGTGTGTGTGTGTCTGTGTGTACTTTACTTTACTTTTGCAAACTGACTTTAAAATTGTTCGTCGACCTCTGCTGAATTATCACAAATTTTCAACTGTCACAGACACTCCAAGCGTAAAAGAGAAAGTAACTGAATAAGTGAATGAAAGAGTGAGACAGAGAGAGAGAGAGAGAGAGAGAGCTAAAGCAAGCACGCTGCATAAATGTTACATAAATAATGCAATTTATGTGAACCGCATAAAGAAATGTGCTCTGCACAGACACTAAAGCACTTGTAATATGCATGCCGCTCTATATGCGCTGCGCTTTGCCAGCTGCGTATGCTCCACACTGCACTCACACACACATAGACATAGACACGGATACGGCAAAGTGAACTAGAGCATTCTGGCACTTCAGTTTTTTTTGGTGTTTGCCTCAAAAGAAAACGCTGCTACTAACACTACACTAAACTTTACTTGTATTTTTTTTTATACACTTACTGAGAGAGTTTTTTCATTTTTGGACAGCAATTCGTAACATTGCTTAGTAGGCATGGCAGATCACTTAGCAAACAGACGAAACGTGGCTTGTTCTGTACAATTCTAAGAACTAGAGCGCTCCTGTATATAACGCTAATACTTAACGCTATAATCAGAGTGTAGGCTTATCCCAAGCAGTGGAAGATGGCATCAATTCTGATGATACATAAGCCAGGTAAGCCTGAGACAGATCCTGAGTCATACCGCCCTATAAGCCTTCTTCCTGCTCTATCCAAGGTGTGCGAGATTCGAAAAGTCATAAACCAGCAACACTTAACATTCCGGAACACCAGTTTGGCTTTAGACAGGAACATGGCACAGTAGAGCAGGTTCATAGACTTGCCCTACATATCCTACAGGCGTTTGATGATAAAGAATACTGCACAACGCAGTTTTTGTAGATATGCAGCAGGCCTTTGACAGAGTCTGGCACGATGGCCCGCTTTGCAGGATTAAAAATCTACTACCAGCACCATTCTATGGTCTCTTCAGATCGTACCTGGAAGATCGAGTATTCAAAGTCAGGATCAGTTACGGAGACTCGGCAGTTTTCACAATGAGAGCAGGGGTGCCGCAAGGCAGTGTGCTTGGGCCTCTGTGTTATACTCTCTTTACACTGCAGATATACCTACGCCCAATGACGACTGTATGGAATCTCCCTCAAAGGCATTAATTGCCACATAAGCAGACGACGTGGCTGTTCTGCACAATTCCAAAAACCACGTAGAAGCCGCTAACGGAATACAGGCGTATTTATTCACTCTGGCTGATTGGTGCAGGAGATGGAGAATTTAAAAATAAACCCCTTGAAAACTGTCAACCCATGCTTTACGCTGAAGAGGCTAATACCAAAGCTGGAAGGAGTTACTTTGGAACAGCCAAAGGGTTAGCCAATTACCTAGGAATTACATTGGATAAACGCCTTACTTTTGGACCACCACCTCATAGACATGAAAAAAAGTGTGGCCAAAGGATGCAACAATTGCGATAGCTAATAAACGAAAGAAGCATCATGTCATGGCTATACGGAATCCAAATCTGGGGGATTGCAGCAAAATCAAACCACAAACGGATACAAGTCCTGCAATATCGGATCCTAAGGCAAATTACCAACTGCCCGTGGTACGTGCGAGGCTCAATATTGCACAGAGACCTCAACATACACACAGTTGAGGAGCAGATCGGTCGTTACACCAGCAGATACATCGACAGATTGCTGAAACATCAGAGCTGACTCGCAAGACGTCTATTACCTGCCCGTCCACTAAGACGACTGAAGCGACAAGGCTTTGCCAAGACCTTGGCACGTTAGTGAAGTAATCACATCTACAATATCATCATATTCCCTGTACGGATGTATAGGGTTTGGCATTTTCTAATTTTCATACATGTGTTGTTAAAGTAGTTTCTGTTCTACTGTTTCTCCAATATTGAAAAAAAAAAACGAATTTTTAATGGGAAAGTTTAAAAAAGAAAAACATTTTATTCAAAGTATTGGCCGTTGTATTTATTTTTTTTTTTTAGACATAGTTTGATCAGCTTTCTGGCAATTTTTGGATACCACAATTGTTCGTCTTTTAAAGCAAACCAAACAGACGACACCCAATTTTCGGCCTTCTCGTAGGAATCAAAGAGCTGCTCAGCAAATGCGTGTCCCATAGATGAAAACAAATGGTAGTCGGAAGCAGCTCCAAGTTTAGTGAATGCTTGGCTCCCAGCCAAGTGTTTTGATCGTATCCTGAATTAGTTCTTTGTGTGCAGGTGCCCCGTCATGGATCAAAATTATCTTGCCAGGTTCTTTTTTTTTTTAGGAGCTCGTAGTACACCAAATTTGTCATGTCCAACAGTTGTACTGTTGTTTCGCAATGTGCGTAGTGTAATATTCATCGACAAACTTGTAATAGGAAATTACCATCAAAAGCTAATATTATATAGCGTTATTGGAGCATTTGAAGAAAAATGGAAAGAAATGTACGTATATGGCAAAAAAAAAAAAAAATTAAATATAAGAATTTGTTTCAAGTGAATCAAAAATGACAAATTATATGAATTAAACATTGGCCGCCAAGGACACTAAAAAAAAAAAAAATTTCTCGTACGGAATGAAGAGGTCATCGCTGAAAGTTAGGCGTATTTTGAATAACAAATAAATCGTTCTATAAAAATATGGAATCAAAAAAAAAAAAAAATTAATTTTAAGCTATATATAAGTTCTCAGTATACAATGATTGCTTGTTTGCATGTGCTGTTTGCTTTCAGTCGCAATATTGCAGCAAGCGAAGCAACGAAGAAAACGATTCAATTAATTGAATTGTACGAGAATCATAATGTTTTATGGAATATCTCATCAGCTGACTATAAAAAGCTAAATGATTATCGTGAAAAATTAGACAAGTGATAAAATAAAAAGGAAAATTTTTTTATGCAGACTAATTAAATGTAAAAAAAAAAAAAAACTGAGATGATATAGCAATAGCAGCAACTTTTGATTTTTGTGCCAACATAATAATCACGTTGTTATTCCTTGACCTTTCAACCAAATAATAGAACTTGAAAAATGATTGTCACTTGCAAACACTGCAAACAAAAAATGAAAGCACGTGTAGACATTAAAGCAATATATAAATATAATATAAATATGAACAAAAATTAATTGAAGCAAGAAAAATTTCTTGCAATATTTGCATAGATGCTGCAAATTATTTTTTTTAACCCTTGGTTTATTGTTTACACCGAATTATTTAACTCAAGAAATCATGGCAGATCACCCAAAAAAACATATATATATTTTTGATCAGCATTAGCAAAAGGCATTTGTTGTATTGTTTCGGAATGTGAGTGATGTAATATTCATCGGCTATCAAAAAAAAAAAAAAAAACTGACAATTATATGAAGAATTAATGAAGAGGTCATCGCTGAAAGTGAGACCTATTTTGAACAAAAAATTAATCTTTCTATAAAAAGTGGCAAAAAAAAAAAATATAGAAAAATTTAAATCAATTAATTTGACCTGGTGCTATTTGACCTGGCTAAATCTTATTCCACGTGCATTTTGAAAGTATTCCCCTTGCTCTGTTTATAAATTTATCTCAGTGGCTTTAAGTTAGATAGTAATTAATGTTACATATAAGCGCGTAAGTGCGAAATGATGATTTCTAATCATGGCGGATAGGGATTAATTATAATCTTTATAGTATAGGTGGCAGCATTTACGCGACAGCCACTATAGCCATATAAAAATATATGTATATAAAGAATAATTTCTGTTGAAGGTGATTCCGAAAGGTTGACGCAAAATCAAATTATATAGATGTAGAATCACCTTATATTTTCTATCATTGGCCATGACAATTACACAGCAGCGGCAGAGAGAGCACACTTATTTATATTTTATTTGAATTTCTGAGGTTAGAGAAGAAAAAAAAATAAAAATGTAATACAATGAAACTTGGTAGAAATACTCCCCCGTCTATGCATATATGCTTTAAATATGATTTGGGAATGCTAATTAAAAAATCAATGGATGTTGAGAATGCAACCCTTTATATTTAGACACGTGAAACTAAACTTTGTTTTATTAAATTCAATGTTAAGTAAATAAATATATTCAATAAGAAAAATTAAAGATATTGAAATCTGTTTTCCATTTAACAATTTATATTCATAATTTATACATAAACGTGATAATTTAGTTGAGAAACTACACTAAGGCGAATTTCATTTAATTTTTGAAAAAATTGAAATGTTTGAAATGCAAACTGATGGAAATGTTAAAAAGAAATTAAGATTTCGTAAATACGAAACAATAAAAACCATCAAAATTTAAAAATAAATATTTATAACTCAGGTTTAATAACAATTTAATTATTTAGCAAGTGTGATGTGCTGGAGTGATGTACTAGAGGATGTGAGGATTACCAGATACAAATTCCGACTAGAACCATTATTAATTTCGAAATAAAAATTGCACTATAGAAGTATAAAATTGTGAAAAAACATGTTATGCAATAATTAATTCCTAATTCATATAATTCTCTTTATTCGGAATTCGATTTTTTCTAATAATTCAATTTATTTCTCCATTCATATAATACGAAATTTACACGTCTAACTCTTAATGGAAAATCGACTTCATCTTTTATATTGGAAATGAAAATTCTGGTAATTTGAGTACATAAAATTTAACTAAATGTACAAAATATTTTCCAAGTGTGTTTCATTTTTATAATTAAAAAAAAAAAATGTTGGAAATTACGTTCGTAAGATTCAGAAAAAAAAAAAATCTGTCAGAACCATCGTTCGCTGTCAAAAAAAAAAAATACTGAGATCCGTCTCTGCAAATTCTTTCGAGTGCAACAAATAAAACTTTTAACTTTAACTTTTAATTAACTTGTTTAAATTTTTTTTCAAATGAAATTATGCACTGAAAACCTAAAACTACAAGCTGCATGCATCTCAGATATATATAGTAAGTATTTTGGCATGACACCGATGCAGGAAAAATAGCAAAATCGACTTAAATTATAATATTCACCCAGCTGAGAAAGAAATTTAATAGCTGATATACATAGGATTTCGACAATATATAAAATGGCATCCTGAATTACAAATGGGAATTCCTGAGGCTACAAGCTTGATTTAATTAATTTAAATAATTTTTTTTTTTACAATTTATGAGCAATGAGAACTGAAGGACATACCGGAATATATAATAAATTAGGATGATATAGAAATGATATAATCTAATTTAAATCGGACTACTATATCATATAAATATATCATGTGTGTCGAACCGGAAATGTTAATAAATTAATTAAAAGTGAGATTTGTTGAAACAAGTGCTGCTTTGAAATATCTTAAAATAATTTGTACAATTTTTATTTTATTTTATTTTGTTTGAAACTATTTTTTTTTTGTTTTCTTTGCTTTATTACAAAATATTGCAATCTTCTAAATTAATTTTAAATGTTAGAATTCGATGGGGTTTGGTCGACACCTGATAAAAATATAATTCGATATTCCTGCTTTGTTAGCCGAGTGGGTTAAGATGAAGAACAATTCAATCTATCCAAAAACACAGTTGTCGTGGGTTTAATTTTCACTGCGAATTGGAATTTACACTTATGTAAAAACGTCAGGAAAACACATTCGTATAAGATTTGGGAGATAAAATATTTTGCATATTTTAAAAATCAAAAAATCAAAATTGATTGATCAAATTTGGAAATGTGGCAGCATTGTAATGTTAGTTCTAGTGTTATACACACAGACACTCATTCTGATAAAATGGTGCTATTTGACCTGGCTAAATTTTGTTTTACGTGCGTTTTGAAAGTATTCCTTTACTCTGTTGATAAATTTATCTCAGTGGCTTTAAGTTAGGATGGATAATAACATCTGTTACATATATGTAACTAATACAAAGGCACGTAATTGCGAAATGATGCAAGGCGGATAGGGATTATTTATCACCTTTTATAGTAGTGGTGTGGCTGCTCCTAACACAACATCTAATATAGCCATATAAAAATATATGTATATAAAGAATAATTTCTGTTGAAGGTGATTTCCGAAAGATTGGCGCAAAATCAAATTATGTAGACGTATCCACAAAATGTAATGCTTCACGTAATGAGAATCACCTTAATTTTGCTTTCATTGGCCATGACACAGCAGCGGCAGAGAGAGCACACTTATTTATATTTTAATTATTTAATTTCAGAGACTAGACTCAAATAAATAACTAAAATTCGTGCTTCCCAACAATTATTATTTCTGCAGCACGATCAGTTCGAACGATTTAAGTTCATGCAAGTTGCCTTACGAGTCATAATTTAATTTTTGGAAGAGACTCTAGTGCAAAGCGAATCGAAATTAGTCAAGGAGAAGCTCAAATTGCCTAGATGATCAAAAATCTAATTTTCTAAGTGATAAAGTGTTAGCTAAAACTTCTATGCACACTTAACACTTTTCAACTTACAACATTAAGTTGTTTAAAAAAAAAAAAGAAAAAAAAGTTTTAAGAAAAATATGCGTCTACTTTGATGTTATCGCCGTATAAGCAAATCAGGAACTAATTTTTCAAAATCATCAAGCCTATACTCAGTACAATTTTGCTATAACCAGTTGAGAATTATAAGTTTTTTATTGGAAAAAATAAACAAAATAGCACAAAATAGTAGCATAGTCTAAAGGCGCAATGATTTTTTTTTTTTGTTTTTTTTTTATTTATTATTACGTGAAGAAACAGTACTTCTTTTTTTTTAGTGGAAGGTGTTATCCTGGAGCAGCCATTGCAAGCCAAGTATCTTGGCATAACGCTGGACAAGAGACTTACATTTGGGCCGCACCTAAAGGCGATAGTGCAAACGTGTCGCCAAAGGATGCAACAACTGCGCTGGCTTGTAAACAAAAGGAGCACCATGCCGATGAGGTGCACAAGGGCGGTATACGTCCACTGCATAATGCCGATACGGCTTTATGGAATTCAGATTTGGGGGCCTTTTTTAAGGTCCCTCTGTACCATACTCCCCTTCCAAATGTTAAATGTCCGGTTATGTTCAGAAGGAACTGAACGATTCCGGGGAAAATAAATAAAAAAAAAAAAAAAGAAAAGATTTGGGGGACTGCAGCTAAGTCGAACTATAAGAGAGTTCAGACACTACAGAGCCCTGCCTTATGTGCAGTTACCAATTGCCCCTGGTATGTGCGGGGTTTCAACACTTAATAAATAAATTTTTTTTTTTGTTTTAATTAATTAACATCTTTATTTAACATTATTCAGGAACAGATCTAATTAAAGCCTTTAACCTAAATGTTGTCTTAAGTATAAAATCACTTAATTAAGGTTATAATTAATTTTCATCTTATTATAGAGGAATATTAGTCTAATTATTATTATGGTTATCTTAGAAGCAGCAATAAATAAATAAATTAAAAAAAAAAATAAAAATAAATAAATAAAAGACTGTTATTATAAATAAATTAACTTAAATTAAGCGTAAAATATAAAAATACAAAAATAACTTAGACTATTCTAAGTGTTCGAAAATATTATGTAAAAAGACTAGAGAAATTTTGTGGCAAGATCTGCTGGATGATGCCGCTTAACATACCATGGTGCAGCAGTTATTAAAGGCCAAAGGTTACAGTTTCAGCAAATGATGAAATAAAAATTAAAAAATAAAAAACTAGTTAAATAATAAAATATACAAATTTAAAAAATAATATATTAGCAATATCTTCGGCAGCAGCTTGAGTTTTCAATTTAACAACTGTTGCATGTTACAAAGTTAACAAATAATATTTCTGTGACATTGATAGTCAAAGAGAGCAATGACGAAGTTATTTGGTGGCTTTTTGAGGCAAGGACATATTCTTCAACCTTGTGCTTTCGTATAGTAACCTAATCTAAATCAAATCGCAATTCTCAGCCGCAGTGCCCTAAAAAGTAGGCAACAACAAATTTTGTTTAACTTTTTAAAAAAATTTCAAATTGTTTGCCATGAATAGAACGCGCTCGAGCAGCGGCACGTGGTTTCACTTAGAACGCCCACAGTATGCCACGCAGCAACAATAACTTAATGCCACGCCCACTGGTCAACAAAGGCAAACCAGAAAGACGACACAACATTAATGCTTCGAACATTGGCATATTAAAATTAATGAGAAAAAAAAAAGAAGAAATATTTTTCTTTTTTGCTTTTGTCATAATTTTGCTTATTTTGCTCATTGGTTTTACATATTATTTTATATTTTTTTATATATATATATATATATTTTTTGTGTCATTTTCTGTCATTTGTTATTTGTATAATTTTTTTATTTTTTATTTTTTATTTTGTAACGTTGACTTTGATGATAAAGAAGAGCAGAAGCAACACCAACAGATCAGTTTTGGCTTGGTTTGGCTTGTTTCTGGGTTTGGTCTGGTTTGGTTTGGTCTGGTCTCGTCTGGGCTTGGCCAGTCGTTGGATTTTATGCAGACATGCTCACGCATTTTAATTAAGAAATTAAATTAAATACAAACTGATGCGTAACAGATTCCTCGTTACTAATTAAAATTCAATTTCTTGCCATTAAAATGAGCGCCAGGCGACGCGAGAGACAAACCAAGAGAGCCAACAACCGAACAGACAACAACACAAGTAATAACAACAACAATTACAACGGCAACTACAAACAACAGTAGCAGCAGCAGCAACAGCAGCAACAACAAACAGCTGCCGCAGCGTCAATTATAAGCGAAAAAAAAACCCTACACAACAACAACAACAACAGCTGTAACAAATGAGGCGTGGCGCACGCCCATTTGCCACACACAGCGTAAGGGAGATAGAGAAAGCCGGCAAATTAAGCACGCAAAATTAATACGCAATAAAAAAGCAATAATAAAAGCCAAGACTCGAATCATGAGGCAGGCAGCCAACAGCAGCAGCAGCAGCAACAGCAACCTACAAGTGAAATAACTGAAAACAATTTGTAGTCCAAGACTCTTAACTTTTATCTATGTATATGTCTGTGTGTGTGTGTGTGTATGCGTTGCTCTTGTTTCTATTTTAAATTGAAATTCAAAAAGAAAACAAAAACAAATGCAAAAAAACAAAAAAAAAAATTAAAATGAACAAGAAAAAAAAACAACAAAAAACCAGAAGAAAAGTCAAAAACGATAACGAAAAACAAAAGCGAACACGAAAAAAAGTATAAGTAAAAAAAAAAAAAGAAAGAAAATTGTAAAGAAAATATATCAAATAATTTGTTAATGGGCGAAAACAACAACAACAACAACAACGAAGAAGAACAAGAACAACAAATTGATAATGTGGCAAAGTTGAAAGCTTGAAAATTTTCTAATTAAAATTTTGTTATTGAAGCAGACGTTTGATTGATTCACTTCAAGTTTTAACAAAATGCTGCTATAGCTGCTGCTGCTGCTGCTGCTAGTTGCTTATGCTGCTGTTGCTGTTGCTGTTGCTGCTACTGCTATTGCTTTTACTGCTGCTTTTGTTGTTGCTGCTGCTGCTGCTATTGCTGCAAGCAAGTTGCGGTTAAGCATACGCTGGGGTATGGCAACAAACAGTTGAGCAAGACAAGACGAGACGAGACGAGACGAGACAAGTGGCAAGTCGCGTTGAGTTTAAGCTAACGGCAAGCTAGCTCTAAATCCCGCCAGCATGAAAGGCAAACAAAAGCTACAAAATACTTGACGCAACTATGCCGAGGATGTTTTTTTTTCTTGCTGCTGCTCTACTCAACTCATCTGCAACACTCAACATTCACATCGCTGTTTTCTAGACTTGGGCCAGTTTTATGCTAGCAGCAACATTGTTCGCCATTTAACAGACTAAACGGCATAACAAAGCAAAAAACATTTGACGTTAAAGTGTATATGTATGAGGGGGGGGAGGGAACAACAAGCAGGTGCTGGTGGTATTGGAGGTTAGAGAGAAAAAAAAGGGGTAGGTAAAATTACTTAAGAAAACTGTTGTTGGCTTATTGGATTAGATAGAAGGCAAAACGTTGAGCAGAGTGAAAAGTGAAAAGCGTTTCACATCTTTCAACGCACAATTACCAGCGGCTCTTTTATAATTTTCTTATACTATGAACAAAGCAATGAAGAAAAACCATCAAAATATCTTTAAAGCAGCAAATATACGCAGAGAGAGAGAGAGAGTGAGAGAGAAGTAGATGGAGAAAGAGAGAAAGCATATATATAAATATAAATTTATATATATTTTGTAAGGCCTAGTTGAAAGTTTTGTTTTTTTTTTTTTTTTGGCCCTCTCGCATATTTAGCAGCCTCAGCTCGCAGTACTTCTCGCTTCCCTCAACATTTCCCATTGCTGCTTTTTATTGTTACGGGCGCGAATAGTATTTGTTTTTTAGCCAGGCTTGATCTAAGCGCACATTGAAATTGGTATTGGCCGCCATTTGTGCGCAAGTATCGGCGAGTAGCGGCGAGCGTAGAGAATCTAACATTTTACCCCTGAGGCTTGTTTTTTTTTTGGTGTATTGTTACACAATTTTGTTGAAATTTATTTACAGAGTTTATGCCACACAGAATCAACATTGAAGTTGCCAACAATGGCAAATGGCAAATGGCAAATGGCAAATGGCGAATGGGCAACAAGCGGCGGCGATATACACCGCAAAAAAAAAAAAAAATCACACAAAGTCAACAACAGCAAGAACAAAGACCAATATCAGCCAAAAAAAAAAAAAAAGCTAGAAAAAAAAAAAAACCAATGCGCCAAGTTTTGTGCTTCTAAATTTCTATCCCCAGTGCATGAAAAGTTGACTCATGCTACATGGTACATGCCACATGCCACATGCCGCATGCCCCATGCTCTCTCTTTCACGTGCTCAGCATGCTAAACAGACAAGAACAGGACAACAAAACGCGACATTGGCAACATTGGTAACAGTAAAACTCAGCTAAAGTAGCAGCACTATGCTCTAGGTCACAGCGTGTTGTGGGGGGGGGGGGGTCAGAGTTGGGTATATGGCATAAAGCACAAACAAGATAATAAGTTCATAAGTATTATTTGCTATATAATCTTATACACACTCTCTCACTGTCTCTGTCGCACTTGCAGTGAATATGATTTTAAAATTTGTGTGCTAAACAAAAGTTGAAATCGTATCAGAAAAGTTTTACTGGCTCTATGAAAGTTGCTACAAGCTCATGGATTTTGACAAAGGATATTTTGCTGGACATTTAAAGTTAATTGGTTAGATTTGTATACTAAGCTGCAATCAAATATAAATTGATCATCATCATCATCATCATTATTATTATTATCATCTTAAAGTCTAGTTAAAACTGGCTTAACAAGCAACAAAACAAAACTGACAGTGACTGTCAGACTGTTAGACTGTTTTTTTAAGATTGACAGTGATTACATTATCATAACTTATAAATAAACATCATAAATATAAATATAAACACGCGCCACTCGCTAAAGTTCAACTAAGATTCTTTGCTCAATTTGCTGCTGTTGATGCTGATGCTTTGCTTTGTTTTCCTGCTTGATTTAGCTCTTTTTGGCTAATTAATCACGCCAAGTTTATGTAAACAGCAGCAGTTGCAGCAGCTGCTTGTTTAATGCTACTGCTACTGCTGCTACTTTTGCTCTAATAGCATTTTATACTTTTGCATACTTGGCCAACTTGGCCAACAGCAGCTCATTGCCACTTCTACTTCCACCAGCAGTCAGCAGGCAGCATTGGCAAACTTTGACTTTGCCAGCTTCTAAGTGCAATTTATGACTGCAATGGGTGCCCAGTAACAACAACAACAACAGCAACAACAACAACGAAAATTTGTTTACAACTTAGGCGTTAATTGACACAACCGCAGCCACAGCCGCAGCACACTGAGAGTGAGAGCGAGAGATCCTTGAGAGAGAGCAGCATCCAAAAAAAAACAAAACCTCAGCCAGGGTCAAGTCAAAACTAAACGAAACGAAACGAAAAGCAAGACTAGACCAAACCAGTTTGGTTACACAATTGGCTTTACTCTTTACCCCCCCCCCTACCCTTACACCCCCTACCCCTTTCCGCACACTATGCTTGCTGGCAACAATTTACGCTCAATGCAAGTGAAAAGCAGTGAAAACTTTTCAAATGAAACTCAACACCTTTTGGGCCAAGGTTACACTTTACACTTTTTAAATACTCTCTAATTCTCTCTCTCTCTCTCTCACTCTCTCTCGTTCTCTCTCTTTCATAGTACTGCATATACTTTTCATAAGCTCTGAAGCTGCTATGTAAAGCCTGTAGAAAACTTTCAACAGTCAACAGATTTAATGAGTTGTTGCACAGAGTTCTACTTGTCTCTTGTTGCACGCACATTCAAAATTACAAATTGTTGGCAGCTGCAAAAAATAAAAAAAAAACACAAAACAAATAAAATGTTAGAAATAATAAAATTCATAATAAAAAGATAAACGCACAAAACACGTACAAAAAAAAAAAAGTGAAAGAGTATTAGAAGTAGAAGGGGAAAAAGCCGACAGAGAGAGAGAGAGAAAAAAATCCTCATAGCGTTGTAAATCAATGTCGCAATAATCCGCACATAAGGCACTTTATCAATCAATGCAGAAAGGATTTAGTCCGAGTTTCTTTTATGTCAACGCCCTGCCAAATGGTGATGCCATCTAATATGACAAAGCACAACTAAGAGACAGAGAGAGAGTGAAAGAGAGAGTGAGAGAGAGAGAGAGAGCAGCAGATATGCGACGTAAAGTAATAAGCGGTAAAACAAAGTAAGACTAAATAATACAGTAAATCACAAGCTAATGCCTCTTACACGAGCACACACATACACACACACACACACACATAAAGAGAGAGATAGACAGGCTCATGCATGCTCAGGCTTGGCAGGCATTGAAGCAATCAAATTAAATCCCAATCGCACACTTAGATAGACATAGACGGCAACTTGGGTAACGACAAACGGCGATAAAGCGTTATGGTTCATTAGGCCCATCGAGTGCGAAGTACGAGTCGACGACAACAACAACAGCAACAACAACAGCAACAAGAATACAAACGATAACAGCGACAATAGCGTTGAGTTTACAATCGATGCCAACATATATCATTTATACTGTGAATCCTCACCTACATACAAGGCAAGAGACAGAGAGAGTGAGAGTGAGAGGTAGGCACAATGACGCAGCATAGCTAGAACTAAGCTGTATAGAGTATAAACTCTGCATTCAGCTTAGGGGTTGCAAAATCTAACGCATGCAGCACTTAATGTCAATATCATTAAGTCTCTTGCACTGCCATATGGCAAGACGAGCCCAAACCCAGAAAACAACAGCAATAACAACCACCACCACTTGAACTAAACTGCAATTGTCACCCAATTGCAATGTTGTTGTTGTGCTGCTGCTGCTGCTGCATTTCATACACATAGCAAAACTGTCAACTGTGACACTTGGTAAATATTTGCTGCTACAAATTGTTAGGCTAAACATGAGTTTTACTGCTCACTGTATGTGTGTGTGTGCTGTGTGGCAGGGACAATACATAAATAAATAAAACATGCCACGTTTTGTGACAAATCTCTTGTCAACAGAGAATAGCAACAGCAACAGCAGCAGCATGGCTGTTGTTCCTTTTGTCTCTTTGGCACGAAATTGGACACCTGCGTGCCGAATTAATGCAATGAAAATTTACCAAAAAAAATAAATAAGAAAAAACTTTTATGAACGAGTTAAAGAACAAGTTGACGACAATGAGATGCCAGGCGTACTATCGGCCAACGGGCAGGACCGGAAAAACTAATAATGAGCTTTCAATGTTAATAAGCCAAGGGTAAACTTTAGCAAAACGCTAACGTTGCCAACAACGAAAGGCGACAGCTGCACTTGTCGCCTTTGGCTGACACTAAGTGTAAGTGTAAAAGAGATAGACAGACTGAGAGTATGAGAGAGTGAAGCGTAGAGCAAGGACACTCTTAAAATCCCTTTTCTTTTTTATACGTAATTTCATTTCGCCGCTCGCTGTCCCACTCAAGAAGTAATTTTAAAACTTTGTTAGGCATTTTTAAAGTCATTTATGGTGAACAGCAAAAAAAAAAACGAAAAAAAAAATTACAAGACAAGAGAAAAACGACACGACACTAAAAAAAAATACAGAAAATAACAAGCAAAAAAAAAAAAAATAAAGAAAATTTCTAGATGCCTTTGTTGATGAGCTACTGATGAGGCGTCCGCTTTTGACTGTCAGCTGGCGCAGGGCAACGGCAACAGCAACGGCAACGGCAACACCAACAGTTGAAGCTATGAAGTTGAAAGATGCGCAGCAAATGATGTTACCAGCCAGTAGATGGGGAGTATGATGACGAAGTAGATGGAGAAGTACATCAGCAACAGCCAAAAAACTTTGCACTCGTTTTTTTTTGTTTTTTTTTGCAAAACTCACAGTCTCAAGTTACTTAGAAAAATGAAGAAATAAAATACATAAAAAAAAATAATTTTTTTTTAAGATAGAAAAACAAAACGTGCCAATACTCTGTAAAAAGTACGCTGTAAATTATTTACAGTAAATTCACAAATTTATTTTATTTTATTTTTTATTTTTTTTAATATTTATTTAAAAATATTTTTTTTTTATATATTTTTTTTTAATTTTATTATTTATATATAAATTTTTTATTTGTATTTTTTTTTTCATTTTTCATGCATTTGAATAAATTTTTTTTTAATTTTATTATTTATATATAAATTTTTTATTTGTATTTTTTTTTCATTTTTCATGCATTTCAATAAATTTCCTACACAAAAGCAACTTAAACCTTTTTTCATACAATTAGCCAAAAAAAAAAAACCTTATGTAAATTATTTATATTTGTATTAAAACTTATTCAATGCATTGTAAAATTTCAGCATTTACTTTAGCCATAAATATGAAAAAAAAAGAAAAAAAAACAATTTTTTACCATAATGATTTCTCGCCTTTTCATAGAGTTCCACTGAATTGTAATGATGAACAGCAAAAAAAAAAAAAAAATAAAGAGAAAAAAAAAATGATATCTTCTGAATATGAAATGAAGCAGCTGGACAAATGTAGCAACTTTTGGTCTGTTGCTGTCCCCTTGGCTGTTTCATTCATTTTTGCATCGTTTATGCCATCGGTCTTTGCTTCGCTCCATTGCCACTTTTGGCGTTGAGGATAATAATAATAAAAATCGCCTGCGCCTTAACACTGAACACTGGACGTTGGACGTTGGATGATGGTGGCAACAGCTGCCACCACTGTAGCCGCCTTCATCGTTTACGCCCATTGTGCGACAGCTGGCGTTGAACTTAAATTAGCCTGTACACACAATCCGCTTTCACACAGCGGCCAGCCAAAGTTCTTATCAGTGAATTTATCTTTCATATGGCAATGCGAAAAACTTTTGAGTGCCATGCCGAGTGGCAAGTGAAGAGTCGTCGACGGTCGACTGCATGAAAGAGAAAGCAAGAAAATGATAGACTGAGAGATTGAGACTGAGAGTGAGAGGGGAAAAACAGTGAAAAGTCGCATGTTGCTTTGCATGAACAATTTATTGCACAAAGCCACAAAAAAAAAAAAAAAACTGTTGAGCATAAGGGGAAGCAGAACGTGTAGGAGGGAAGAATGAAACCATCAAGTGTTTTGATACTGTCGCCCAAAATAAACATTTTATCATAAAGAGATTAAACGCCGATAAGCCGAGCGAGAGACACAACTGCCTCAGCTGCCACCCATTGCCTTTTGTATTTTGATTTACGATTTAAGCTTTTACGTATCCATGCCACGCCCAAATCTACAATATTATTTCCATCCTTCTCCCCCCCCATTCACATTTTACAAATAATGCTCAGCAATTTCCGCATGCGGTGAAATTAATTTCAAGCATTTGCCAAGTAGCCCAGAGTCGTGGCCAGTTGCACAATGAGTGTATACTTTGGTAGTCCCTGGTCCCTAGTCCTTGGTTTTTTTTTGGATTTGCTGTAGCTGTTTTACCTCTCGGTCGAGGATATTGCAGCTGTTGTCTCCTGAGTTGCTTTCAACTGCAAACTTCAGGGTTGCCACAAAATGGCCACTTCCCAGGGGCCACACTCGACGCTGACGCTAGAATGGAGCCAACAAAAATGAAGGTAATCTATTTGCCTGCCCAATGGACTTGCTGGGGGGAGGGAGGTAGGGGGCGCCAATCTCCAGAGCTGCACTCAATGTCAGTTAAATCCCGACGCTGCTTTACGACAACCTCTCAACCTGGCAGTCATCTACTTCCCGTCTTTGTCTCCAACTCCAACTCCATGTTCGTCTACTGTTCCGCGCTGCCACTGCTACACATTTCCGACTCCGACTCCGACAAATGTCTAAAGATAAAGCTGCAAAAATATTTTAACATCCTTTGGCAACATGCCGTTGTAGCCAGCTACACAGTTTCCACTTTCCACTTTCCACTTGCCACTCTACACTTGCCACAACCCACACACTCTTTCCACATTGACGAACTCAACACTCACTGCCCCCAAACGTTCCTGCATGTCTTCCCTTCCCTATAGCAACCACAGATGCAGTGCGTTTGTTATTGTTGTTGTTGTTGTTGTTGTTGTCTGGTTGGTTAGCAAGTGGGTCCAGCAGCCGCAGCTCAACCTGCACTAAACAAAGTCTTTGTGTGAGAAATTTTCATATTTTATGTACGAGTTGAGCGCTGCCTGCTGCAAAAAAATAAAAACACAAACAGTTCACAAAAAACAAAAAAAAAAAAAAATAAAATGTAAATAGAGAAAATAAAAATAGATAAAAGACAAGCCACAAAAACTGTTGCAGTTGTTATTATTTTAGTAGCAGCAGCAGTTGTTGTTGTTACAGTTGCTGTTGCTGTTGCTACTGTTGTCTGTGTCAATTTTGGTAACTAGTTGTAGGACTCGTTGCCTCAAGAGCTGACAAATCCAATGATAATATGCTGCAAATTAAAATTACTATGCCGTTAGGCAACCCTTCACCAAGCTCCCGCTCGAGCATAGTAAAGAGAGTGAAAGAGAGAGAGAGAGAGAGAGAGAGAGAGAGTTAGAGCTGCATTCAACGGCAAAATCCTGAAATGAAAATGGCATTTTTGCAGCCCCGAGAACTGAAATGAAAGTGCTCGGACGCACAAAAATTCTAATGAATTGCCGTCTCTTTAGTTTACAGCACACAGAGTTCACACACACACACACACACAGTCAGTTAGTCAGTTAGTCAGTCTGTCTGTCTGGCACAGTGACAGGCATAGTTAGTTACAATTAGTTGATTTTATTACCAAGACTCTTGTCCTACAGTACTTCTTGCGGCAGCTGATGAATGCAAAAAAAAATACTGAAAAACTGAAAAATGCAATTAACTGTCTGTTAACTTAACTGTCAAACATTGTAAAAATGCATTTGGCCAAGTTAACATAATTTAAGCATTTGTGGCCAATTAATTATGCAAAGCAAAGCAGCGACAAAAAAAAAAAAATAGAAAAATCTAAGATATCATGAAAATTTTGTTAGCCAAAGTTAAGCTTCATTTCTGTTTTTACATACTTTAGATTTAGTTTTTTTTTTTTTTTTTTTTTTTAGATCGTTTAGTCATTTCCATTAGTCTAAACTTGTATCAATCTTTTAGCAAGTGGCAAGTGTTAAGGTATGCTTGCAACAACAACAAAAAAAAAATTGTATCTGATGAGTTTTGTAATCTGCGCAACAGACAAGAGCACGAAGGGATGTAAAGAGTTTTTGCCATTAGGCCTGAAAGGATTTTGCTGCCTGTGAAAGAATGTGCCCTAAAAGACAAGGCAAAAAGAGTAAGCGAGAGAGAGAGAGAGAGAGAGAGAGAGAGAAAAAAGAGAGTGGTACATCAAAGCTGTGTGGTCAGGACTAAGCACCAAAGGACTACTTAGGTCTGAGGGGTCAGCTGCCGTTGCTAGGCAGCCGCAAAAGCAGCTTTAACCGGACTCCAAGCTGTAGCTGTCATTGTTGTTGTTGTTGTTGTTGTGGCAAACATCGTATGAGTTTTTTCTTTACCATGCGTTTTGCTAGCTGGCACATGCACTAGATGGCCAATAAGCACTGGCCATGGCCAACAGCATTGTCTGCTGCTGAGTGCAGTAATAAACTTGAATCGTTTACAGCCACAGTTACAGTCACAGTCACAGTGCCAGCCACCCGCCTCAGTATGAACGTACGAAGACAGCGGCAATGTTATAGCCAGCATTAGATTCACAATCCACAAACAGCCAACATTCAACATTCAACATTCAACATACAACATGCAGCATCAAGTAATAGGGTCAAAAACGTACAGTGCGACTAATGTCAAGTCTTCACATTCATGGCAATAAAATTTTACTTCTTACAGCGTGTCAAATTGCATGCTCTGCTCTTTTCACTCGCTGTCTCTCTCTCTCTTTCTCTCTTTTATCTTGCTATTGTTGTTGATGATGATGTCTTTATCTGTGTGTGTGTGTGTGTGTGTGTAGCATCCATTTTATGCTCATGCTTTAATTGTCAATAAAATAATCATTTGGCAAACATTTTTAGCCACTGCAACCGCAGCACGTGCCGAAAAATACAAGCGTCAAGCGTATGTAAAGCGTGGCAACAAATTTTCTTTTTTTATTTTTTATTTTTTATTTTATTTTTATCAATAAATGATTGAGCACTAAACCAAAAGACACAACTATGTATGCAAGGGGTATGAGTTGCAGTGTGGCTGCCACAGGCAGCTTGTAAGAATTGTAGCTGTCGGCTAAGATGCTAAAAGAGGCAGCAGCAGCAGCAGGAGCAGCAGCAGCAGGACGAGAGTAAGTAAGCAATACTAAAGGATCTGTCTGCTCTTCAAGTTATTGACGAGATAAAGTTGAAGATTTTTGTGTGCATTTTGTGAAGTGTGCTGAGCGAAACCGAAGACAACCGAGAGCAAAAACCCCAAAAACCCAAACCCAAGTTCATAATGATTCTAGAGTTGTACTAGTCGACAACTGATGGACATGGATGTCGGATGATGACGTTGAGTTTTTGCTGTGATGTTGATGCTCTGTCTATAAGCTTGAGCAAACGGCTTGAGAATTAGACAAGAGACAGAGAGTTGAGAGTTTCAATGGAGCGCAGCCTTGGTAACCACGTAACCACAGCATGCCAAGAGCTTAAGATTTTTTCTTGTTGTTTTTGTTGTAAAGGCCTCTTCGATATATATTGTTGTGTGTGTGTGTGTGTAGGTATGCCTGGTGCGTTGGCAGGTCTAGTTTATTTGCTGAAATGCCGCTCGTTTTGCTCATGACACCAGCCACCAACAGCAACAGTAACAGCAACAGCAACAGTGGCAACAAAAAAAAAGAAAAGCAATAAAAAGCGATGCGAAGCGGAAAAAAGAAGAAAACATTGTGGCCAAACAACAATGCCAACAACGTTACGCATACTTCAAACACACACACAGAGACACACACACACACACACAGAGACACACATATATACTTTTTGTATTTTGAGCTCATCGATTTTCACTTGAGTGAGAAACGCTATGAAGCAATTCTCTGGAGTCGTACAAACAAATGCGCGTAAATTTAGCTTAGCGCAAGTGCAAATACTTGACACAGCCGCACCTACTGTGCTGTGCGAGTCTCTCTCTCTCTCTCTCTCTCTCTGCCACACAGTAGTATATGTAGTATATGTAGTACAACAAGTGTGTCGCGAATATGTACATAGATAAACGTATGAATAATGCATGACTTGCAAATACCCTGCAAGCAATAATAAATTTTACAACAATTTTTCAATATCAAATTAAATTTTTAAAAAAATTTCATATGCGACTATAAAATACCTCGCAAGTGCAAACAAATTTGATAAATATTTTTTTTTATTATTTTAAATTTTTCTTATTTTTTTATATATTTTTTTTTATATAATTAAATGAAAAATTATATAAAAAAAATTTGTATGCGACTATTAAATACCTCGCAAGTGCAAACAAATTTGATAAAAATTTTTTTTTTTATTATTTAACATTTTTCTTATTTTTTTTATATATTTTTTTTTATATAATTATATGAAAAATTATATAAAAAAAATTGTATGCGACTACAAAATACCACGCAGTGCAAACAAATTTGATAAATATTTTTTTTTATTATTTTAAATTTTTCTTATTTTTTTTATATATTTTTTTTATATCATTTTTTTATAATTTTTTTTTATAATTTTTTTTCTTATAATTTTTCATTTATATAATGTTTTTTTTATATTTTTTTGTATATAATTTTTCATTTATATAATGATTGTAAAAAGTTCAGCAGTATACGCTGCAAATATACAATTTTTTTTTTTATCATATTTAAAAGTTGTCAAAAAATGTTTATCAGCAGAATGACAACTCATTATCATATCACAATATACCCTTTAAAAAAAAAAATATAAGTAGCATGAGGTAAAAGGATTGAAAGTTGCTTTTGCTTTTGGCTTTTGCTTAAGTTTTCATTTTGTTGGCATTTTAGTCATATGTCAATATCCTTTATTTTTTTTTTGAGGTTTTTCTTATGTTGCTTGGGCGTAACTTTAACGCTTGACTTGGCTTATCGCAATCCCAGCAGTAGCCACGCCTACATAAAACAAAAAAAAAAAACAAAAACTTTTCAGTTTATCATTTTTCTTCCTGGTTTCAGATTTTTCTTTCTCTTTTTTTTGCTGATTTATTTGCATCTTTGGTTGTGAAAACAGTTAATAAATTTTAGTTACATTGAACTTGGTTTTTTATCAGAGACAGGTATGGAAAGTTTCGAGTATCGAGAAGTTTTGTGGTAAAGTTTTTCACATACCTGTGTCAAGTTGATTAGCCAAGGTACGACAGTTGGTAAACCCAAAGAAAAAATAAAACCTTGGATATTTTAAAGGCAGGGACTCCTTGGAGGGACTCAGGACTCAAAGATAATAATAAATAATTTTTTTTTCTCTATGTGTGATTTGTGACATTAATATTAAAATGAAAAACAAAAAAAAAATGAAATGAAATGTAAAATAAATTTTACTTGATATTAACTTTCTATCAGTTTTTCATAAAACGATTTTGCAGAGAGAGAGAAACAGTAGCACTTGGAGTGTGCTGCAATTTTCGAGGGGGAAGCAAAGAGACAGATAGACAGCCGCAAATGCAAATATTTGAGGCATCAGCAAAAAAAAAAAGCTGATGGCGGGTAGGGAAGGCAAAAAAAAAACCCCCGAAAAAAAAAAACAAGACGAAAAGCAAAAGTAAACTCAGCTCAACTAACTACAAACCGAAATAATTGTTACTGACACTGACACAACTTGCAGTTGTTGTTGTTGTTGCTGTTACTGTTGCTGCTGTTGCTGCAGTTGCTGCTGTTATTGCTGCTGTTGTTGTTGCTGATGGCTGATAGCGCAGACAAACGTCCCGCAGCAATTGAAACAACAGTGAAAGGCGACTAGTTGGATTTGGATTTTCTAGGATGCGCCATGGGATGCGAATGATAGCAGAATGAAGCTTGCCTAGGGCTTGGGGGTTAAGTTTGGGAGTTTGAGAATTGTAACGTTGTAGCGTTGTAGCATTGCTGCAGTGTGGTTTGGTATGTAAACTTGCCAACACAAAGTAAAGTTATTTGCGGTTCATTATTCACTTTTGGATTTTATTTCCTTGCGGTGCACTCAGACACAGCAACAGCGAGAGCGACAGCGACAGCGTCAGCATCACGATCGAAGCAACTGATGGACAGCAGATTGAAGCCCGTCGTCCGCAGCATGTCGATGTTTTTTGCTGCCAACCTCTGCCCCTCTGCCCCACTGCACAACTGCATGCAAAAATGACTTGGCTAAAATCCTGAATGCGAATTGTCGAGCAGCAGACTGTAGTTTGAGCAGACAAAACTATGAAATAGTTTTTCTTCACTATTTTTTTTCTCTCTCTCTCTCTCTCAGTTTTTTTTTTGGATGAGAATATTTGAGTCCCGCATAGCGACATTTAAATGGAAAATTTTGCATCGCATAGTCAGTCTGTCTGTATTTTTGTTGGACGAAAAATTTTTGCTCTTTGCTTATTCATCTTGCAAGTTGAAAAATAAATTAATAATGCGTTTTTGCCACTGACAGCAGCTGCAACCGCATACTAAAGTGCAAGAAGTACGACACAAACGATAGAGTGACAGAGATAGTGACACAAAGACAGAGACAGTGGCAGCGTAAAGAACTAAGTAATAAAGAGAGAAAGCAGCGATTCTCCAAATAAAGAAAGGAAACTAAGAAAAATAGATAAGTGTTTAAGATGCCGAAGATAAGATACTCTAATTGGAATTTTGAGCACAAAATATAGCAATAAACAAGTAGAAAAAAAAGTTATGCTTCAACATTTGCCGAACGTTTTTATACACTTGCAGGCGTCAAAAACAAAATTTTTACATAGAAAATATAAATTTTTGATCAAGTATTACTATGGCAACTATAAGATATAGTTGTATGATTTGTATAAAATTTGACTGACAGTTGTAAGTTGTCGATAAATTGATAAACTATAAGTTTCAGCTGAAATGTTTGATAAACAAAAAAGTTTTGCATACAAAAACTTAATTTTCCTGCATGCGTTCCTATGGCAGCTATAGAATAGAGTGCGGCGGTCCGAAGCATATTGACTTATATATAACTTAGGGCTCTAGGGAGCATGTATATAAAGTTTTCAGTGAGATTACTTGAAATCTGAATGCATCTGGAATTTGCTATTGATGCTGATGCTGAATTTATATATTTTTCTGCGCATGCCACGGGCTTGGAAGTTATACTCCAAAACTAATATTTATAATATAAAATAACATAAGATAGTGTAACGCTGCTGACTAAGTCAAGCTACCCTTGGTTAGTGTATATAATAGACAACTTGGAGGGGGAAAAAAAAAAATTAAAAGACTTAACTGAACTGAACGGAACGTAACTTACTGCAGGCGTGTCTCGGCTTGCCTTTGCTTCGCACAACTTGCATTCGCGCAGTGTCGACGTCTGTTGATGCCCCTTGTCCTAAAATTTAATTGCATCTTTTTCAGCAATTCTAGCACGAAATGAAAATGAAAATGAAAATGCATGCAAATGCTGAGGGTTGGGATTCTTAACAGCTGAAAAAAAACCTGTAGCAAAAAAAAAAAACAAAAATCTGAAGCTTGCTGCGTGCAGCGTGGCAAAGCCCCCAAAAGGCAGACAGACATGCAACGAGCATTGCAAGAAGATAGAAGTAGTAGAATAAGAAGAAGAAGAAGAAGCCAAAGTAGAAGTAGAAATGGCAGAAGAACAAGAAGTTTAAGCTTTCAGTTTAGTTCAGTCAAGATATGAATACTAATAGCCACTGGAATGTTTGAGTAGCCCAAAAGGACATTGCACTATGTGAACTGTGTGAATAATAAAGAAAGAGAACAAAGATAGTGTAAGAGAGAGAGAAAGAGAAAGAGATAGTTCCCAGAATGCTTTAGCTTGAAACGTTTTGCGCTTTGGTTTCACTTCGTTTCGTTACATTTCATACTAACATTTAGACGATGCAATGCAATGCGATGCAATGCGATGCGATGCGATGTGATGCGATGTGATGCGATGCGATACGATGGCAATGTCATTACTCTTATTTGATTCCGTGGACATTCGCATAAATGTCAGATTGAGTTTTGTGGCGGCGACAAAAAAGTTGAGTCCTTGAATATTATTGCAGCAGTACGAAAAACTTTTTACAGCAAAATGCATTTCGAATGCAAAAATTTTGCGGCCACCACGAAATGCGAAGAAAAGCAATTAGCGAAATTAATTGCTTAAGTTTTTGAGCTTTTGAAATATTTATCTACAAGCAGCAAAAGATTAATTCAAGGAGACGCCAAAGTCTATGCTGAAGAAAATATTCTTGTCAATTGAATTGGCTAAGACTTTGCTGCTGATTAGCTTATAAAATTGATAGTCAAAAAAAATAAGAGAAAAAATATTCAATATTAATGTGAAAACTTACCATTATCCCAGTGCTGTGATAACAGCATTGAAATTAGCAAAATAATTGTAAACATTCGTGGCAGTAGTAAAGTTTTTGCTGTTTTTGTTATTGTTGATGTTGCTGTTGTTGTTCTTGTTGTTGCATGTCGTCGATATTGGCTAATTGCTGCTGGCATTGCACTGTGCTCTATGCTTGCCATTGTAATGCTTACTGATTGCCAACAATTGATTTGTTGCTACAGTTGTTGTTTCTGTTGTTGTTGTTGTTGTTGTTACAGTTGTTTTTGTACTCCTTTCACTTGCTGTGGTTGCCTTTTTTTTTTATTTTTTTGTTTTGCGGTTTTTGCACTCAATTGGATTTGCAAAAGTTTTGTGTGTAAGCTGATGTATTGAGGTGCATTGAATTAATTATTTCATTGTTCTCTTTGTTGTTGTTGTTGCAAACACAAAACACTAAAATTCACACACACACACACACATGAAAGTGTATCTCTTGCTGCTTTTGCAAAAATGTTTATTTTCTTTACACTGTCTGTCTGTCTGCTGGACGTCTTTAACTGCAGCACTTACAAAATTTTAATTATTTAAAATAGGTTTTTAGCACAAACACACACAGTCACAGAGCAAGAGACACTGCGTGTGCAAGTGAGAGCGTGAGAGGTGGGCGGCAAGCAAAAAAAAATAAAAAAAATAAAAGTTAAAATTGCAAAACGACACTTGGCACACGGCAAAAGGTAAACGAGCAGCAGTAGTAGCAGCAGTAGTAGCAGTAGTAGTCTATGACACGATAATGCAGGACCTTGGTCTCTGTTTTAATTGCTTGTTCTGCTGCAATGCATTTTTCCTAGGGGCGTCACAAAATTTATCGCTGCAAAAGAGAGAGAAAAAAAAAAAGAAACATTAGTTTTTATATTTTCACAGCATAGCCACAGTTATAGCTTTAGCTTACATGTCTGTGTGTATGTTTATGTATTTGTATTTGTTTACTATAACTTTATATGTTGTATAATGCTGCTAAGCCATGCTGGCCAAATACATAATTCCTATGCAAATAAGCATAGACCAAAACACTGAAAAATTTATGTGCATGCTGCGTTTTTGCACACAAATATCTGCACGTTAAACGAGGGCAAAAAAGGTTTAGGGTATCGGTCGGGATAAGCCTTGCAGCAAGTTATATGTCTCTTAAACATTTTAGTGGGTAGCCACGAGAAGGCAGCGTATATCTGTGTATCTGTTTGTTTTCTGTCTGTTTTTTTTTTCTATACATTTTGGCAAATGTGACGCTCGAATAAAACTCAAGTAAAGCGTGAAAAAAAAAAAATTCGTCTAAACGTTTTTGCAAAGCGTCTAAAAAGCGAGACATACATAGATAAAGAGAATGAGAGCGAGATGAGCGGAGAGGAGAGAAAGAGAGAAGAAGAAGAGAATGAGAGCGAGACAAGTAAGAGAAGAGTAGAGAGAGAGTGAGAGAAGAGATTGGCGACAAAAAAAAAAACATAGAAAATGCTGCCAAATTAACAGAAATTTTTGGAACATAGCGCATACAATTTTTTTATTATTTTTTTTTTTTTTTTGTATACACTTGCTAAAAGTATATGAATTTTGACCAGCAGTTTGATATATAAAATTATATAAATACTATGTAGAAAAATAGTTTAAGAGTCAAAGAATAAAATAAATTTATTTTTACTGCCTAAAACTTGTTTTTTATTTTTCCCCAACACAGGGAATCTTACTTTTTGAATACCCCTCGTATATATATACAGCTGTGAAAAAAATTATAGCACCACCAGCACCAACAATGTTCAAATAGTCACTGTATTGTTATTTTTAATTTTAAGGAAACGTGGTATACAATGTGGCAGGATTTGAAGGATATCATAAAAAAACTAAAAGTGGTGCTATTATTTTTTTCGCGTCATTAACGACCTTTTTTTGTTCAAATATTAAAAAAAAATATATTAACAGCAATTTAAAAAACAATTAAGCTATTTTTATTTAGTGTAGATACTAAGCTATCTAAAAAAAAATTTTAAATTTTAAAAATGTTAACAGTAAACATTTTTTTTATCAAGAAGGAAATGTGTGATATTGGTGCTATTATTTTTTTCGCAACTGTATATATATGCCGCTGTTCAGCATTAGCAGTTGTAGAATTAAACATTTAAAGTTTTCATATAAAAAAAAAAAAAATTATTTTGTTGCAGCTTTTGCAGTGTATAAAATCTTCGGCACAAAGTGCTGGCAATTTTTTTTTCTTGTTCGTTTTTTTTTATACGTATGTCAACATAGCGCGCATAGACTCGCATGTTATGTCTGCCTCTCTCTCTCTCTCTCTTTCTCTTTATGCTGCTGTTTTTTTTTTATCTGACTTTTTATGTGCAGTCAACGGCAAGCGAACTGAAATAATCCTGAAAAATATTGTTGGCTTTGATTTGGCGTCGCGGCCTTTTACTTTGCTTTTGCTTTTGCGTTGCGTTGCGTTGCTTTGCTTTTATTTATTTACTTTTGCAATTTTCGTTCTTTATTTTTTTTTTTGTGCCACGTTCTGCATTTCTATTTTTTTTTTTTGTTTTTTTTTTATACAGCGAGATTTTCCACTTAATATGACATGGCAGTTGCTGCATGCATGACACACATAAAATGTAGCAAGACAGCGGCAATATATGAACAAAAGAGAGACAGAAGAGAGAGAGAGAGACAGAGTGAGTAAGAAAATGAAACAGTGCAGAGAGAGCATAGCGTAAAAGAAAATAAAAATAACTGCACATCATTTTCGCCCATTTGCCACGTTTGACACGCCCACCGCAAAGTACTTCTACCTACCACAACTCCTACCCCAAACTATTGCTGGCCCATAAACAATTCTATTAAAATTAATGTTGCATATTTTTAAAGGCTACGCAGCGAAAAAAAACGAAAAAAGAAAGAAAGCGCAAAAAAAAATAACAAAAAAAAATAAATAAAAAAAAGAAGAAAGAAAAAAAAACTTAAATGTTTTACAAATTGATTCAAATTTGTTATACGCTGTGTAATGGTGCACAAAATGAGCGGCAACGTTGACTGTTAAATACTCTGTAATCTATCAAAAAAATAAAAAAAAAATAACAGTCTATATATAGATTATGTATACGCAGCATTGGCTGCCTTTAAAGACAATGCAGGCAAAACAAGACAAAAGAAGCAACAAATTGAGTAGCAAGTAAACAAAAAAATAAAAATAAAGCACAAAAAATACACAAGAAAATAAGCGAAAAGTAGAAAAAAAAAAAACAAAAGCAACAACAGCGAAAAAAATAAAAAACAAAAAATATATAAAGCGAATTTGAGCAAAATGTTGAAGAAAGAAAGAAGAAAAATCGAGCAAATATGATTGATTTTATGTGTTTGAGCTTGTGGCAGCCGTTTCCCAAGCATGTGGCATAAGGCATAAGCAGTAAGCAGTGAGGAGTGTGACGCATATAGCATGTGCCCCGCATGTGGAATGAGAAGTGTAGTGTGTGTCTGTGTATGAAAGCTAAGAGGCAGCAGCAGCAGCAGCTGATGGTTAGATGAAGTCCGTGCCAATGACAAGCATCGACATTCGACATTCGATGTCCTGTAGGCAAGGCCTAAAGGATATAGCCGGAAATATGCAAGAATACACAAGGATATTACTTATGTACAACGTATAAAGTTTTTTTCTCTTTCTCTTCGCTTCTTCTTCTTCTTGTTGTTTGTTTTTTTTTTATGTTTTATGTGTACAAGGAAATAAGCAAAAAGAGTAAAGCATGATGGAAGTGTAGAAGGAAACAGCACGATGAAGAAGCAGTAGCAGAAGATGGCAGCCAATTCTTTGCTTGTTCTGACAGTCGCCCAAAGGGAAAATCGAAAAAGCAAACCACAACAACAACACACACACACACACACACATGCGTATGCGTATGCGTGTGCAAGTAAATTTGTGTATTTGCCATAAAATAATTTATCAATTGGAAAAAATTTTTAGACAGGCCAAAAAAAAAAGAAGAAGCTCAAGGAGCAGCAGCAGCAGCAGCAGCAGCAGCAGCAGCAGCAGAGCTAAAGGAGTCTCAAGCGTAGCAAAAAGAAAAATGCCCAAGCACTTTATAAACGAGCGTGTGCGTGTGTGTGCATGTGTGTGTGTATGTGTGTGTGTATTTGAGGGTAAAATTATGACAGGAGGAAATAAAAAAAGCATAAATTTATTACTGGGCGAACAACGATGACTACTAAAAGTTGGCCACAGGCCCGTCGGGAGTGGCAACATAACGCAATACGAGGCGACGCAACGCGACGCGACGCGACGCGCTGCAAGCGATCGTCATAAATAATCGAAGGGGCGACAATATTGAACGATGCCAGCAAAAGGACAATGAGCGACAAGCGGGCAGCACAAGCGACAACAAAAATGCAATGAATGAGACACAGACATACATTATATAAATATTACATTATATAAATTATATAAATAAAATTCAATATGATAACTGCAGACGAGCAGAGTGTGAGAGAGGTACAGTAAGAGAGAGAGAGAGAGAGAGAGAGAGTGAGAGAGAGAGACAGTAAGAGAGAGAGAGAGACAGAGAGAGTGAGAGAGAGAATGGGTTATGACACACGCAATGGGCAACGAGAAACGAGCAAGCGAAATAATTGTGCGAGTACAACAACAACAGTAAAAAAAATTTGAGCATAACAAGGATATCAAATTTTTGCGCACACAACACACAGACACAGACACACAGACAGACAGACAGTCAAAATAAAAAGGATAACGAGCACAATAAAAGGAATGAAATCGTAACCCAAACTGTTACTAATTGGACAAAGCAGCTAAACAACAGCAACAACACTAACAGCAGCAGTAAGAGTAGCAGCAACAGCAGCAGCAGCGATAGCAGCAACAGCAGCAGCAGCAGTAGCAACAGCAGCAGCAGCAGTAGCAGCAGCTAAACAACAGCAACAACACTAGCAACAGCAGTAAGAGTAGCAGCAACAGCAGCAGCAGTAGCAACAGAAACAACAACAGCAGCAGCAACAGCAGCAACTCTAACAACAGCAGTAAGAGTAGCAGCAACAGCAACAACAACAACAGCAGCAGCAGCAGCGATAGCAACAGCAGCAGCAGCAGCAGCAGCAGTAGCAGCAGCAGTAGTAGCAACAGCAGCAGTAGCAACAGCAGCTAAACAACAGCAACAACACTAGCAACAGCAGTAAGAGTAACAGCAACAGCAGCAGCAGCAGCAGCAGCAGTAGCAACAGCAATAGCAGCAGCAGTAGCAACAGCAACAACAACAGCAGCAGCAGCAGCGATAGCAACAGCAGCAGCAGCGATAGCTAAAAACAGTGGAAACCATAAGAAACAGAGAAGACCACGAATTGTATATGTGTCTGTGTGTGTGTGTCTGACCCTCGAGCTAAGCATTGGCTGCCAGCTATTCAAATTTCTACAGCGTAGACACTAAAAAAACAACAACAAATATTCACAAAAAAAAGAAAAGCCCGACGAAAAACATTGAAAGAAAAAACAAAGCTGAAAAAGAAGCTGAGCAAAGAAAAAAATAAAAAAAACAAGAGCAGCAAAGAGTAGAGAAAAAGAGAGAGAGAGAGAGAGAGAGAGATGAAGAAGAAGAAGAAAGAGAAAAAAAAGAAATTGGCTTAGTTAAGTCTAATTTTGCAGGCAGACAAAGTGCTTAAAAAATAATTACGCGCTGGTGGCAATCAAGTGAAGGCGTCGTTATCGTTGTCGCTACAGGAAACCGGATACCGGATGTGCATGTACGCGATGTCAGCATCCGCCAGACGTGAGCGCAACCATTGAGCATTGAGTGCTGGCATCATTGCCATTGTCGTTCTCGTTGTTGTTGTCGTTGTTCGTCGTTGTGGGCGTAACATTGCGTTTCAGTTTTCCGCCTCGAACTTTTCACATTGACCGACCGCATTGTGGGTACAAATTGAATTTTGGCTGCATGAGGTTTTGCAACACAAACGCCTTTTGCCACAAAATTCGCCAACTTACAAGTAATTAGGCAACTCAACTGCAATGTCGCCCCGTCGCCCCCTCATCTCCTATTTTTTGTTGCAACAGGGCTGAGCATACAAAAGGACATACGCGTCGTCATTGGCATCGCGTTTGCCTGCTGCCACTTTGCCGTTTGCCATTTCGCCTTTTGCTTGATTGTCAGTGCGAATGTTGAGCTAATTGCACAATGTGCAGCAGCAGCAGCAGCAACAGTCGTTGATGCTGCAAAAACTGTCTGCCTCATGCGACAATTTCTCGGTTTTCTTTCTTTCTGTTTTTTTTACGTGTTTGAGTTGCACTTCAGTTCGGGTAATTAACAATTTGAGGCGCCAATTTGAGGCACTGTCACAGAAGCAGCATGGTCAGCGTGGCCAGCAAAAATTTAATTAGTTTGACAAGCAAATGTCAGGTCATGTAGCTTCACACAGACACGCCTACGCTTGTGTATGTGTGTGTGGGGGTTGTATTTGTATAACAGAGAAGATAAAAAAATGAAAGGACAGACAGCGAAAAACATCAATGAAAAGAAATCTTTTTGGCTTGCCGCAGGCAGCAAGGCAATTATGAGCAATCGCAGCTATACTTTTGACCCTTTGTGTAATCTCTTTAACGATGCCAATAGCAACAGCAGCAAGGACATTCACTCACTTACTTATTAAGCCAAAGTCAGTCAGTCAATCAGTTCAATCTCGCAGTCAGTCATTTGGGCAATTTTAATTTACTTTTACAAGTGTTCGTCAATTAATTTAATTTCAACCTTTTTGCACAAAAGTAGAAGGATTACTTCAGCAACTTTGACAACAATAGTAAAACTTAAAGCCCGGAAGGATGCTGCCGATAACAAACTTAGACTCACAAAAAACTTTCAAAACTGCCAACAAATTTTTTGCTTCTTTTTTTTTTTTATTTAATTATTTAATGTGCGACAAGATAAATTTCTCACTCTCTCTCTCTCTATCTCTCGCTCGCTTGCTCTTTCTTTCGCTGTCATTCAATTAAATTGTTACTGTAATTTTATTGAACTCTTCCGCTGCTTGTCGCTGCTTGTCGCTGTTTTCCTCTCTGCTCTTTACTTGCCTTTAATGCTGAGTGCTATAAATTGTGCCTCTGAATTATGCACAATTTTTTCTAGCTTGAAGGCAACAATAGCAGCAGTAGCAGCAGCAGCATGCGGGCAGCTGTCTAAGTGTATAAACGTTATGCATATACACACACACAGTCACACACATAAATATACATACACATACTTATATGCAGTGCTACAGTTAGACAAATAGAGCAGCACTAGTTGCAGTGGCAGCTATAGTCAATTTTAAGGACACTCGATTGTGGGCAGCTGTGTGCTTCATCCGCTTGCCATTGCTGTTGATGCTGTCGATGTTGCCTGCTGCAGCCGGAAGTGCTCTTCACAGTTTATAGCATCGAGTGGCAGTTGGCAAGTGCAAGTGGAAAATTCCTGAGCGTCAACGGCTTGCAGTTTGTTTTCTATGCAAGCATCACATACACAGACACATACAGACACACAGACACATACAGTGGCACTTGCAAAATAAAACTCATACTATGGCAACACGCACAGAATATTGGCCAGGCGTCGAGGCAAGGCAAGAGAGGAGGCCAAGGCAAGTTGAGTAGCATTGAGTTGAGAGTTAAGTTGAATTGATTAAGTTGACACTGACACTCACACCTACACTTATACCTACACCTACACCTACACCTACACCTACACCTACAACTACACCTACACACAGACACCTACACACAGACACCTACACACAGACACCTACACACAGACACCTTTGCATACAAACACTTGTAATAATTTCTAGAAAATATTCTTTGCATTAGATTAAAAGCTTAATTTGCCTTTTGCATAACATGTTGTATTTCGTTAATCAAATTTTGATTACATTTAAGTGTTTTCATCATCCTTTTCACACACACACACACACACACACACACACATGTCTTTGTTAATTTTTCGCCATTGAAAATGCTTTTGGCATTTTTAATTTGATTAAATTCAAACAGCAGCTAATTAAACTCAACAATTCTAACGGTAGCCATACAATAGACATGCCAAGCACTAATTAAGATTTTGTCAATTACTTATGCCAAGTGCCACGCCTTCTAACAAAATAGCAAAAAAAAAATATAGAGATTGCCACTAAAAGCACAAAATGCTGACGCAGCATGAAAACTGCACGCTGTCTGCTATAACATTACATTGCCTTGGTCAAATCTCATTCTCATTCTCATTCCCATTTCCCATTTCCACATCCATACCAAGCAACGAATCCTTATCAAATCTCATTCTCATCCATTCCAATTCCAGCTTCTCCTTCTCTGCTCAGCATGTACTTTGTCTGCTGTAGGCTATGTAACTTCTTCTCTCTCTCTCGCTCTCACTCTCACACTCTCTCCTGCTCTTTGTCAGTCTCTGCAACTCCAAGTGTATCTGTGTGCAATCATTAAAATTAATTTATTGGTTTCATTAACTTGGCCAGCCAGCGAGTCTTTAGCGGCAACGAGCACATTAGCCATTGCTGCTGCTGCTGTCGTTGTCCTTCTCTGCAATTTTTTTTTGTTTTTTTTTGTATGTCGATACCAAATGACACTAGAACGACATTTCGTAACCATGCTTTGCGACAGCGTCTGACCAAAATCCGTTGAAAGCATAAGCCACAAAAAAAAAAAACAAACCAAAGAAAGTAACAACAGTCAACAGTCTGTCTGTCTGTCTGTCCTTCCATCTTCTACTGTCTTTTTCGTCTGTTGGTCAAAGCTAAAGCCATTTCGCATGGCTGCTCAACAATGAAAATGTAATGTTATAGTTCGCAGCCCGTGCCACTGTGCACAGTGGCGCAAACAGCAGACAAACATGTGAAACTAAAGAGTAAAACTAAAAGAGAATGAAGTAGAAAATAATCATCATTAGGCAGAAAGCACAGTGTCAGAACTTTTTGCAGCTTAAGCAGCAACAAGTTTTTACAGTTTCTATATATATATATATGAATATATATATCTGCCACATATACCGTTAATTTTTTTTATTTTTTTTTTTAGCTGCGAAACTTTTGCGCTCGCTGAATTTTTTTTTTTTGCCAGTCAGACAGTCTCAAAAGTTTGTTTTTTTTTTTGTAGCCAAAAAAAAAACCCGAAACTCTCAAAATTCACAAAACTTATTTAATCAACTTTACAAGTGTGCAAAAAAAAATAAAAAAAAAATATATATAAATATATATATTCACACACATGCCTGCTGTTAGGCCTGAAATTCAATTTATTTGCTGTATAAAATCATAGAAATATAAATTTGTAATTTATTCTTGAATTTTACAAATATTTTCTTCAATTATGAGACGACAAAAATTTCTTTAATTCAATTTTTTGAAAATATATTTTATGAGTAAAAAAAAAATTTTATATATATAATAAAATATATATATATATATATATATATTGACATGCCCTAAGAAAATTGTGAAATTGTGAAAATATTCTTTAATTGCTTGCGCTTGATCAAATTTTCCATCTAGCAAAAAACTAAATGTGAGGCAAAATAAAAATTGCAAAAATGTAAAATAATAAAATACAAAAATATTGTCGAAATATTGTTATAAATTTATTTTTGGCTTATACAATTTCATGCTAATAAACTTTGTAACATTTTTTTTATATAATATTGTAGTAGAAATTTTATTTTTATTTCTATTTAAATTGCAATTTATCGTGCTGTCGATTGACTAATAATTAAAAATAACAAAATTTTTTTTTTAAAACACTTTATGTAGTTGTATGATTAGCTTGCTAAGAGAGAGAGAGAGAGAGAGAGAGAGTTCTTATATTGCTTAGTTTTGTTATTTGTTATTGCTTGTGCATATGGCATCGAATTGTTGCACAATATATCCATATATAACTGTCTGGCATGTCTGTCTATATTTAAGGCAAAACAAAACGCAACCTGCAACAGCAGCAGCAATAGCAGTAGGAGCAGCAACATTGAGTGAAATGATGTGCCACCCGTTTGATGCATTGCTTTGCACATTGCCGCAATGCTGCCAACGGCAATAGCGATGGCAACAGCGACAGCAACGTGGCCGAAGTGCATTTGGCAAATAAGAAAAATTGCATAAATTTCATTAAATTCGAAATGTCAAGCAAATGTCGTGCAGCCGTTCAGCATACTATATATACTCTCTATATATATATATATATATGCATATAGATGACTATTTCTCTGTGTGTGTGTGTGTGTCTGTGATGTCATTTTGCCCGTGCCACAGTTTGCAGCAATATTAAAAATTGTGCACCAAAATCCCCAAAGTAATTTATTAAGATGCTTCATGACTGTTTTACGCGCCGCTGACTTTCACGCCATTAAGAGCCAAAAGGCAAAACCTACACACAGACATACAACATGTACAACATATAACACAACATAACACACATTTTACATGCAAAAGCTGCATAAATTTTTACCTCAACAGCAGCAGCAGCAACAGCAGCAACAACAAGGCGACACTTTGGCTCATTGGAGTTTGCGGTTTTGGGCTTAGAAGGTAGCAAAATTGAGGGTTGCAACTCTCTGCAACTGCAGGCAGGCATTGCTGCAGGCAAGTAGCAGCAACAACAGCAGCAGCAGCATAATGCAACTGTGCAAGCATCTTGAGAACTGAAAGAAGGCAAAAGTAATGCAACTGCCGTTGCTTGAAGCATCTATCGTTAGATTCTTGACATTTATATGGGATTTCTGGCTTGGCCTTAGCCATTTGGCTTTGATTGCAGCGCTCTACGAGTTTTTGCGGCTAGCGCATTGTCATAAATTACTTGGCACTGCTTTCTGCTTGCTGCTGCTGCTTCTCACTGTGTGTATGTCTATGTGTGTGTGTGTGTATCTGAAAATCGTAAATCAACTTGGCACACATTTAGCTATATAGCTATTGCTATATAGCTATGACTTTGCCTTTTGCCTTTACACTTTCATATATGGAGCACACATTGCGTATGTGTGATATTTCATAGAACGTGTCATGAATTCTAATTACCTTTTTTTTTTTAACTCAAGTGTAAATGTGTTTTTTGTGTGTATGCATTGCCAACACTGACATTTGGTATTTTTGCATTTTATGCTTTCCATACAAATTCATAAATTACAGCAAAAAAAAAAAAAAAAAACAGAGAAAATTTCAAATTACATTTTTGTGTAAGATTTTTAACATGAAATGAAATTAGTTAAGCTTTATTTTTTTTTTTAGCTATGCAGTCAATAATAAATCGTTGATAATACAAAATAATTGAATAACAAAAATATAATATTGTTAAGCTAAATCAAATTTTATTAATAATTAATTTTACAATAACACAAAATATGTTCGCGATATACGATAAATGTGATACGCAAGCAGTTAGCAGTAACAAGCGATGCAGGTGTTGCAATTTATACTAAAAATTTAATCCACGTACAAAAAAAAAACAAAAACTTTAAATATAGATACATTTCATATGCAAATAAAACAAAAACAATAAACAAAAAAAAAACAAAAATGATTTGTGCATAAGCCGCATATATTCAATAAAGATTTACACTCGCTTTTCATTTTATGCATTTTCATTGAAATGTAATAATCAGCGTTATGCAGTTTAGCGTATCAATTACCACGCCTTTCACACACACACACACAGAAACACACACACGCACACACAAACACAGGCGAGGCAAAAATGAGTAGAAAAAAAAAAATTTATAGCTTAAATAAATTATAATCCCTGCATGACATATATATATACATATATATACATGTGTATGTGTGTGTGTATGTGCATATGTATGCATAGCTGTATATATATCTGTATGTATTACTGCATGCATGATATTTATTTATTTCAATATGATACAAAAGCATAATTGAAATGCAATGTAAAAATATGTTCAACAAATTGTTTATCTTCTTCTTGCTGCTGCTGTTGCTGTTGCTGCCGTTACTGTTGCAGTTACAATTTTTATTTTTTTTTTAATTTTTGTATAACTGACAAAATCAAAAATTGATTTGAATTGCAATGCGGTAAACAAAGTTGAGCGTTGAATTATTTAAAACTTGCACTTGCACAGCAAAAATTCAAATGACGACGACATGAAAAATTCATTAAATGCGTCAAGCCACAAAAAAACAAAAAAAAAAAAATCCCTCTACAAATGTCCCCAGTGTGTTATAGCATATATGTGCCTGTCTATATATATGTGTAAACTATTGTAAATTTCAGTAGAAATAAATATATATAAAAATTGTATTTATAACAAAGCTGCAAATGAAATTTACACAATTTTTTTCTCTTTATAAATTAATAAAAATTTTATTTATTTTTCATTTCTCTTTTTATACATTTTATAATCAAGAGTTGAAAATGTTTGCTGGAACACAATTGTGCTATAGAATATTTGAGCTAATGTGTTAGAGGCGTTAGCTATACTATACATATATATATATATATATAGTACTGTTCAAATATTTGCGTGCCTGGCGTTACCATTGTTTGGTTAAGTTAATAAATTAGTAAAATTTGTTTGGTCAACAGGCGTCAACATGGCCAATAGACAACAGGCAATAGACGGCAGACAGCAGACAGCAAAAGCAACAGCTATAATAATATATATAATTTTCTATGCAATTTTTGGTGTGTGCTGCAAGCGACAGCTGCAACAACAGTTAACTAATAATAACACAGTGCTGCACAAAAATTATGTTATAGACTCTTTAGAAATTAACAACGCGCTTGTTAAAAATCCCACTAATTTTCTATGTGTACCACTGTCTATTAGTGTCTCTCTCTCTGTATATGTGTGTGTGTGTGTATGTTTGTGTTTGTGTGAATATATACATCTGTGCACTGCTGGCTAACTTTGTTCTCTCTCTCTCTTTCTCTCTCTTAGTGCGTGTCTCTGTGTTTCATTCAAAATATTTTTCAACTGGTAAAACGTGTTGCCAAATATACATAGCATGCAAAAGTGTTATACAGTCACACACACACACACACACACACACATATATACACATACTGTTACAATAGCAGCTCTGGCAGGCCACTGCTATATAGGGTCGCCCACGCACGTCGTTGTAAAAATGTTATGCGATTGTTTTGGGTTCTGGTTTTGGGTTTTGGGTTTTGGGTTTCTGGTCTCTGGTTTCTGGTTGTCGCCTGTTGACGTTGCAATAAATTTTCTCGTATATTTATTGTTTTGCCGCACGTCACTGATAATTAAAAATAAATCAATTTTTAATGGCGTTTTCGAATAACACTCACTGAGCGCTAGCCAAACATATGAAGGGACTGTATACTATATGTATATGTATATGTATATGTATGTGTGTGTGTGTATATATATTTACGTGAACTGTTTCGTCGCTGTTAGCAATTAGCGCTCAAATTAGTGGCGTCAAAATTGTTGCGTGTATTTTGCAGACATGTCCGTTATACCATCATCTACGCCTTCCTTTCGCTTTAAGCACCACATACCACCTGCCCCTCACATACCATAGCTCATAAGGCCTATGCGAAATAGAAAAACAAAAGCAAATATGAAAAAACAATTCAATAAGCAAGTTTTTTTTTTTTTCATGCAAAACACGTCAACACACAACTCATCGAACTCATAGCAAAAAAAAAAAAAAAAAACGCGCTCGCACATCGCAAAGCCTTGCTCTTTTTCCCTTTTACGAATAAGCAAATCAGTTTATGATTCATAAACAATACTTCATCAAGCTGCCATCGGAGCATACAAAAACAAATAACGCACATGTTTGCCAAACGATGCCCAACAATAAAGGATCTCAGCACAAATGCAATGCAATACACAAAGAATATTGCGGCAACCCGACACCAAAAAAAGAAAAATAATGGTAGGAAATTTATAAAACGTGCGACGTGCAATAATACGACGACACGATATGCTAGAAATATTATTGGAAATTTGCTAACAACAAATACATATGTATATATTTAGCTAGAGCTGCGAATGTAAGTAGTTTTACACTAAAAAAATATTTTAATAAATTTTTTAAAATTTTTAAAAATATTTAATGAATAAAATATCATATAGAAAATTATAGGGAATAAATTATTGTTTCCTTTTTTTTAAACATTTATAAATACAATGAAATATTTTCCAAAAATTCGAACACTATTTTTTGGAATATTTATTGTTACTTCTTTTTATTTGAAAATTTTAAAAAATATTTAGCAAAAAAATATTAAGCGAAATTTATATAGAAAATTCTCTGGCAAAAATTAATAAATATTTTTTAAATATATAAAAATGCAATGAAATATTTTACAAAAATTATAGCATTATTTTTTTTGTAAAAATTATTGTTACTTCTTTTTTTTTAAATTTAAAAAAAAAAATTATAGCAATAAAATATTAAATGTAATTCATGTTAAAATTCTGTGGCAAAAATTATTAAATATTTTTTAAATATATAAAAATGCAATAAAATATTTTGCAAAAATTAATGCATTACTTCTTTGGTAAAAATTATTATTACTTCTTTTTTTTTAAATTTTAAAAAATTTTAAATAAAAAAAATATTGAATGAAATTCATATAAAAAATTGTGTGTCAAAAATTGTTGAAGTTTTCATTAGATATATAAAAATACAATGAAATATTTAATAAAAATTGTGGTATTATTTTTTTTATTTATTTATTTTTTTTTAATATTACTCTAATTTCTGTTTTTTTTTTTAAATTTTAAAAATATTTCTATAATAAAATTCACATATAAAATTATATGGTAAAAATTGCTGAATTTGTTTTTTAAATATATAAAAATACAGTGAAATATTTCAGCATTTTTTTTTTAATATTTTATGTAACTTCTATAAAACAAATCTACCCAAAATCGTTAGCTATATTTTTTTGCTTTTTATATGCAGGGTATAAGAAATGGGCATGCGTCACGTTGTTGCAATCATTAGGCAAAGGCAGACAAACAAAGTGAATGTTTAGATATGTATGCGTATCTTTGCGTGTGTTGCTTTGTGTCTGCATGTTTGTTGTTGTTGTTATTATTGTTGTTATTGTATTTGTGTGTGTCTAGAATCAGCAAATATCAACTTCGTTGTACTTCGTGTCCATATGTCACAGATTGAGCACGCGTGCAATTGCCAAAGCTGTAAGTGTGAGAATGAATATGACGTTTGGAGTAGATGTAGTATAAGATATACATACATAACTAAGAGAAAATTGATGCGGCTAGCAAATCGTCAGCAATTGTTCTGACCAATTGGCAAAACATATAACTGTATACTATACTATATATATATATATACTATATAGTATATACATGTGCATATATATTTTTGTGTCTTTTCTCAGTTGATGACAAATGCGTGTTATGAACTTTTGCCATGTTGGCAACTTGGCAAGTTGGCAAGTTGGCAAGTTTGATTGAAGGTCGCTTAAATTATGTAGTCAACTCTTTTGTCTCTCTGTGGTCGTTTTGCTCGCATAGCATGTATTTAAATATTTTGTCATGTGGCAGGCAGCATGTTTATAGAGCAACATCAACGTAAATCTAATAATATAAACCCGCATACAGTCACCATGTTATTTATATGCACGCATAAATATCACCAGCAGCAGCAACAGCAGCAGCAACAGCAGCAGCAAAAGCAACAGCAGTAAATGTCTGACCACAGTTAGCTTGGAGACCGCAGCAAATGGCATAAAAGTCAACATGTTGAACGACCGCTGAAAAAATATAGCCTCTGATATTATGCGTGTGTCTCTGTCTGTCTATATATTATATGTTTGCATATATGTTTGAGTATGTGTGTGTGTGTATGTGCGTGATTGTATGCGTATGCGTGTGTGTGTGTATGTTTGACTTTTCATATCTTGCTAGGCTATAAAGTATAAATTACGGCAAATACGCCGTTGCGCCACTAACTGACAGTGAATAAGAAGCAGCAAAGCACAGCACAGCACAGCAGCGCAACGCACGCACAACTAACTAACAACTATTAAGCCTCTGTCACTAGCTAGCTATCTCTTTCACACTCTGCTCTGTTCTTTTGCTTTTGTCTTGTGTAGCAAGTAATCAACATGCGTAGCAGTAACGTTTGACTATACTTGCTCATAATACTGTATGCATTCTATATACACACACACAACACACACTCACACAGTCTCATACCATTTTTCCGGTGATTAAGTGTTGATAAGTCTATAAATTAACTCGCATACGAAGTCAGACAGCGCGAAACTTGGCCAACCTCTCGCTTTGTTGGCATCTATCTATGGCCTGAAAGCATATTAATCATGCTGCTACTGCTGCTGCTGCTGCTACAAAGCGGTTAGCAACGCATATATACATATATACATATGTCTAGCATATGCGATATGCCAAGTGTGCAAAACAATTGCCTACTTATTGGGGCTGGACGCATCACTTGTAGTATCAGTTTAACACGTTCTAACTAATGAGTTGTTAAACTGATACATAGCTAAGTCTAAGTATATTTGTATATATTAAATACTAAATTATATTATTTACTATTTATTTTCTGTATATTTTGTACAAATATTAAATAAATTTGCATTTAAAGAAATTAAATGAACTAAATAAATGAAAATATATATATTATGTAAACAAAAAAACAAATGCAATGCTTAACTCAATTTAAATTCGACAAAATTAATTGCTTAAACTACGCATACAATTGATTTACACAAATTTCACCCAAAGACAACATCAACAAGAAATCTGTTTTAATTGCGGTTAAGCCAAAAGCAAAGACACAGTTTCCCCTACCGCCAGCCCCACAACAAGACAAGTTGAAGACGCAAGTTCAAAGTGTTGCCGCCGGCATCAATGTTGGCTCTGGCTTTGATGTGCACCATTGGCAGGCAAGGTTGCCTGCCTGCCTGCCTGCTAGCCAGCCTGTCAGCCAGTTGCTCGTGTAGCTGAACAAGGGGACAAGATACAGACGTCACAGCAGCAGGCAACCCACGTAGCATCAGCGCAACTGTGGCTAAAAGCAATATTAGCATAAAATACAAGTAAGAAGGTAAAAGCCAAACCAAGTTGCGAATTGCCAGCTAAAGTTGGAAGTTGGAGTTGGGATGCTAAAGGTGAATCGACCAACACCGAACACGGTCACAATTTTCATATTTAATGTAGTCTCTAAAAAATTAATCTGCATTTTTTTCCATTTTTTTTTTTTGGCTTGCTTTTACCAGAAAGAACACGTAATGCAGAGACCACTATCTGCTTAGCACTTACATATATGCATGTATGTTTGGTAGTTCAAGTATTTTCAAATAGTGTTTAACTCCTTTAATTCGCCAGGGGGCTAAAAAAAAGTGTTGCCTACTTTTGGGCGACGGAATTTAATTCACACAAATGAGCAGAGAATATAAAGAATAAAGAGTGTGTGTAAACGCAACACGCGTATCACATTTACAATCCAGACTCCAGACAGTTAGTCTCTCTCTGTGTGTGTGTATGTTTGTGTAGAAGAAGACAGCCAATGTGCGAATGAGCCGGAAATAGTCGCTGGTGTGACACGCGTAGACGCATTAAATCAAATTAAAAGCAAGCTAAATGCGAAGTGCGCAAAGTGACAAAACCCCAGGTAAATCCTATTTTAAATACAAATAGCAAAAAGCCTGTGCCCCGCAGTGCCAAGCGTTGACACTCCAAATGCTTTTGTTGTTGCTTCTCTTAGCAAAGCCATTGGGGGGCGGGCAATGCCAGTCACTGTGGTTTACACACAGCAGCAACCTCATTCTCTCCAAAAAAAAAAAAAAAAAAAATAGAAGCATTCGCAAGTTTTATTCAGTGCGTCTGGCATACATTTTTATTTTTTTTTTGTAGAGCTTAGCGGTGCCGCTCATGTAATCTTAGTTTAAGTTGATTGTAGAACACTCCGACAGGCAAAAAGAAAAAGAATATATATGTATATAGCTACAAAAAAAAAAAAAATAATAATAATAAAAAATAAAAGGGAAAAGAGATTTACTGCTAAGTGAACGACTATGAGATGCCCTTTGGCCAAAAAAAATAAATAAAAAAAATCCAAAGACATATTAATTTCAATAAAAATGAAATCAACAATGAAAAAAAAAAGAAGAAAATTTACAATTGGAATTTTGCGCAGCGAAAGTATCTTAAAGCATGTAATGAGAGCAAAGGGGGAAGAAGTAACAAAATACTTGAGCAAATCTACCCTTTTTATACTCGGTGCCCTTTGGGAACCAAGAGTATATTGGGTTAGTGACAAGAGCAAATGTATGTAACACCCATAAGGAGGCGTGGCCGACCCCATAAAGTATATATATTCTGACTCAGGATCAACAGTCGAGTCGATTGGAGCATGTCCGTCTGTCCGTCTGTCCGTCTGTCCGTCTGTCCGTCTGTCCGTCTGTACGTCCGTATGAACACACAGATCTCGGAGACTATAAGAGATAGAGACTTCATTTTTTTTGCATAGTGTTTGTAGTGTTTGCAGGCAGATCAAGTTTATTTTGGATTTTTGCCACGCCCCCCTCCGCCTCCACAAATCGATGAAAACCATTTTGAACACACCACTTCACCCACACCCAGCCAAGCTACAGAACTGAATTTTGGTACAAAGTTAGAATATGTTTATCTGGACGTTGTGTACAAATTTGGTACAGATCGGATAATAAACATGGAAGTTATACACATTTCAAATTTCAAAAGTTGCTGTTCTCACCCCATAAGACGGCAACATTTACTCAGTGTTTCTCACACTTGTGAAGAGCGTGGCTCAGTGGTTAGAGGGTTGAACTCGCGTGCATGAGGTCCGCGGTTCGATTCCCGAGACGATTTTTTTTTTTAAATTTTTTTTTTTATATTAACTTAAATTGGCGAGTGCGCAGCACGAGCAAAATAAATATATAATATAACTTTGGGCACCGAGTATTATATAGTCGAGCACACTCGACTATAACTTTCTTACTTGTTTTTTGTGTGTGTGTGGTTAAATATTTGTGTGTGTTTGCATTTGTGTACGTGTATGTGTCAGTGTTGGTGTGCCAGCGAGCGAGCATTGTGGCTCAGCAACTCTTTGTGTAAAAATGACTTAGTCGTACAGTCTGCTTGCTTCTCAGTGTCTCACTCTTGCACTTGCACGTTTTTTCACTTCTTATTTTCCTCGTTTTCGTTTTTTTTTGTAAATTGCTTTTAGCGTAATTGCGAGTATTCCCACAGGTAGGCCAAATAACGGTTACGTTGGCCCACGCGCAGCGCGTTACGTACCAAAAAAAAAAAAAAAGAAAAAAATGTAAGAAAAAAAACAAAACGAGTTACGAAGCCTAACCGCAGCGATATTTGCCAGTTAGCTCTTTCAATTAAGCTGCGCTGCATTTTGATTAGTTTTTAACATTTCGGCCTATTGCCAAAGGGCATACTCTAACATTCAAATACATACACACTCACACACATATATACATTCACATGCATAGAGCAAACACTTTAACACACAAGCACACTTGAACTCAATCAATCAATTAATCAATAAAGAAAAATTCAATCAACATCAATTGCTGGCAGTCAGCAAACAAATGGCCAAAGTTAAAAAAACCGGGTATGGGCCAGCTTGGGTAAACAACCTCAATTCATTAACTCAAACGTTTTGCCAGAGCTGAAAACTGCAAATCTGCAAAAAAAAAAAAAAAAAAAAATGAAAACAAGCGCAGTTACACTGCACAAAATGAAGGCTGAATTACAGAAATGTGAAATAATAAAAAAATATTTTTTTTACCTATAAAAATATAATAATTATATTTAATAATTTAAAATTATTAAAAAAAAAAAAAATTGTAATATTATAAAAAAAATTTATATTGCAGCAAAAAAATTTTTTTTTACAAATTTTGCAAAATTTAAGTTATATTTAAAATCTTTTCATTTTTTAAATTTATTTAAATTTTTAAACAAATTTTTAAAATATTAAAAATATTAAAATATTATTAAACATAAATTATACTTCACTTAAAAAATATTTTTTTAAATATAAATTTATTTAAACACATTATTAATTTAAAAATTTTTAATCTTTTTTGATTTCATTTTTATTTATTTATTTTTTATTTGAATTTTTAAAAACGAATTTAAACACATTATTTTTCTTTCAGTGTAGACCAACAAGAAACTGCCTCACACATATGCAAGAACATAAACTTATTTACATTCACGTAGCTAACTCAAAAACTTGCCCACGAATGTTGTTGTATTTTTTTTCCTCCTTTTTTTTTTATTCAGGCATAAAAATAGTTTCGCTTCTTTATGTGTGCTTTATGCTTAAAACTTTACGATGGTCGGCAAAGAAGTGACGGCAAGTTACGAGCTGGTAAGGTGGCAGTTTAGTTGCAAGTGCCATAGGTCTAAAGGTGTTGACTGATTGTTTTTATTTTTATGCGCACGTGTAAAAATCAGATTTTAAAGCTGCTTTACTGCTGCTCAATGTTCACTGCTTACTGTTTTTTTTTTGTTTTTTTTTTCTGCCAGCTGCATTTGACCTTCTGTTCGACAGTTGACGAGATACACGCATTGAAGCGTGCGTACTTTTGCGTTTTACATTCAAACACAAAAACTGCCAACAAACACACACACACACACAACCGACCAAATGGGCAAACGAGCAACCATGAAAGCAAAACCAAAAACCAAACACAAGAGAAGCAAAGGTAAAGCAGGCAGACAGTGTCAGCCAGCACATTTATTTTATTTCAGCGCATTCTGGCAGTGTATAAAACAATTTTAACATGCACTTGCAACGTGTTGTTGTTTTGTTCCTTGTTTGTTTGTTTGTTTATTTTTTTTTACACACTGTGAATCCTTTTTATGCCAAATGTAAGCGATCTGCGCATCTTTTGCATAGTCAAACGCCAAGGTAAAGGCTGAAAGAGAGAAACAGAGAGCGCAGAGTGCATCGGATAAACTGAAGGCACTTGGACAAGCAGATTTAAACCGTTACGGTTTACCTGACACCAGCCAGATATACACACAGCAATATACAAATACATATACACACACATATCTATATACTTTGTATATGTATTTGTATATTTATACATACATATATGTATGTGTTTAAATAAAACGTTTCTTTTTTTTTGTATTGCGCCAAGCAGGACATCGCGGCACTTTGCAAAATCACAGACGATACACAACAGCACAGCAACATGGCAACAAGCAGCGGCTGCTGCTGGCCAGGCGAGTGCGCAGTCAGTGAAAAGTACAGAATGAGCGGGTGGATTGTGAAGCATTGAGGACAACAGCGAAGTCTAGATAAGGCGACTGACTCCACGCAACTCACATTGATTTCAACAGACACTGTGAACAAAAAAAAAATAAAAATAAAAATGCATACAAAAGCTGTTCCGACGAAAAAGCTTAAAATTATATAAATAAAAAAAAAAATAAAAATAAAAGTAAAGAAGGTAAAATAAAGCAAGCACTGCAAAAGAACGCATTCTCAATGCTCTATACAAATTTTAAAGCAAAAATAATTAATTTTTTAATGATCATTGATTTGATTTTAGTTAAAATAAATTTACATATTCGAAAACCAAAAAAAAAAAATAATTAATAAATTTTTAATCATTTTTGATTTGATTTTTATTGAAATAACAATTTTTCAATTTTTTTTTAAATTATAATTTGAAAAAAAATTAATTATTAAAAATTTTTTTTTTGGTTTTTAAATTGATTTTTATTTAAAAGCATATTTTTTTAATACAAAAATTTTTAAAAATAAAAAAAAAATTAATTTACAAATATTTAATCATTATTGATTTTGATTTGATTTTTATGTAAAAGCGAATTTTTGCATATTTTTTTTGATAATAAAAATTTTTAAAACAAAAATTATTTAAAAGCAAATTGTTTCACTATTTTTTTTTTTATAAAAAAAATAAATTAAAGATTTTTATCATTTTTGATTTTGATTTTTATTTAAAAGCGAATTTTAGTATATTTTTTTGATAATAAAAATTTTGAAAAAAAAAAATAATGATTTAAATTTAAAAAATTTAAAAATTAAAAAGCAAATTTTTGCACTATTTTTTTAAACAAAAATTAAATTACAAATTTTTAATTATTTTTCATTTTGATTTAATTTTTATTTAAAAGCGAATTTTTGCATATTTTTTTGATAATAAAAATTTAAAAAAAAAAATATAAGAATATAAATTTATTTTTTAGTTTTTTCATTTTGATTTAAATTTTATTTAAAAGAAAATTTTTGCATTATTTTTTTTATACAAAAATTAAATTACAAATTTTTAATTATTTTTGATTTTTATTTAAAGCGAATTTTTGCATATTTTTTTGTAAATAAAATATTTTAAATTAATACAAAATTTGACGCCTGCTCTATGCAATATACTCAAAACTAAGAGTATATTGAAAATAACTGCAAGTGTATGTTATTTGGCCATCTCAAAGGCCAAAAAAATATTCGCAAGTTACATAAAATGCTTTCGCATTCATAGAAAATGACAGAGCTCTGCATTTTATTTACATGCAGAACGACAACAACAACAACAACAACAACAACGACGACGATGACGACAAGCAAGATCTAAGCGAAAAGCAAGAGAAAAGAAAGCATTAAGAAATTGCATTGCAATTGAAAATGTCGGTATCAAATAAGCGACAGAATTTACTAAGAGTGAGAATAAAAAATGAAAAAAAATAAGAAGATAAAAAAATACAGATACATATCCAGATACAGATAGATATAGAGATAGCGTGACATGAGATATAAGCAATGGTAAGGCGTGGCATGTCATACATTTAATTAAAATTGAAATGCAGCTTTGATGTCCAGAAACCCCCGCCCCCATCTCACCACCCACGGTCACAATGCACAACAAGGCAATGTCGCATACAAAATACCGCAACTGGCAGGACGACATTGATTTATGCGGCAAGCATAATGAAAGGGCTCGTCGTCATTTGAGTAGCAGCAGCTGCTCTTTCTGATGCTGTCGCAGGGTTAAACAGAAATAAAGAGAGGTGGGGGGGGGCAGGAGGCAGGAATATAAAGGAAAATCGCGAACGAACTTTGTGCTGCAGGTAGTCGCTGCTGGAGCTTTAGCTGTTGCAGAGTTAAGTTCGATTAAGCTAAGCGAAAATAAATTACACAATATTACGACTAAATGGGCCGATAAAACTCTATGCCACAGAGTGAGATAGCAACAGAGAAAGAGAGAGCGAAAGAGCGAAAGAGTCACACATACTACTAGTTATATAATATACAAAGCCAAAGCCAAACCCAAATACACACAGGCACAGGCACATATACAACATCACACAGAGCGCGCCGCTTGAGGCTCATCTTGTATCCCTCGGGCAAAAAGTTTCAAGCAGTAATCAATCATCAATTACGATTAAATCCATCAGGAATTATGCGTTAAATTGATTGAAAGTCAGTTTCGCACATTTTAGCCAGGCGTTTGCTTGCCTTCAAAATCATGCCATAAAATCAATTCGCAGCACAAAATCAATACAAAAAAAAAAAACACGATAAAAAAAAATAACACTGTTGCATGGTCGAAAGCGTAAAAAATAAGAAAAAAAATAAAAAATAAATAAACGAATCAAAGCATAGAAAAAATAGAAAGCAAAAAAAAAAAATAGCTACGATGAGGCTGTTGCTGGTTGCCTGCAGTTCAGCGGCCAGACCAAAGCTTTGGTCTATGGGACAAAACGAAGACTTTTCGACTTTATATTTACGCTGTTGCTAAGAAATACAAATATTTTTGCAAGCAGCTAGCAGCAATTGCAATAAAAAAAAGAGAAAGAAAAAAAGTAAAGAGAAAAAAAGAAATACAAATAGCAATTTCCACAGCACTAACGCCAGCAACTTTCCCATTCCAGCAAAAATGACGCTCTAACTCATCTACTTCGTTAAAATCCCTTTGGAAACCCCGAGGCCTTGCCAACACAGCGCGTCCAGCTTCAATTGACTGCAATAATTCTAAGAATAGTGTAAAGTGCAAGTGCGAAAGCTGCCGCTGCTGTTGCTGTTACTGCTGCTGTCCGTCTAGTATTTTCTGCATCCATACCCCCTCATCCCATTTATATCCTTAGTATCTTTTGCCATCCTTTTGCCTGTTAGTCAGCCTGGCAAGTAATTTATTTATCAAGTTTCAAGCTGAAGCTTGAAAACTTAATACCAGCACAAAATTGAATGCAATGCTGAGACAGACACAGAGACAGAGAGAGAGAGATAGAGACAGGCCCCAAGATAAGAGCATTTTCAGACAGCCGTAAGCGCGCAAAAGCGAACTCAAGGTAACCCTAATCAAGCCACGTAGATCGCTCTAAAGCTCTAAGAAAAAACAGCAGATGAAGACCAAGATGAAGATGAAGATGAAGCTGAAGCTGAATATGAAGAAGATGATGATGATGAAGAAGAAGAAGATGACAAACAGAACTTAAGACACACTGTGATTATATTGCAAACATTGCACATTCAACGTATAACACTAAAACAACTGCGCTTCAAAATCACAAGCAAATTCTAGAAAATTTTATAAAAAAAAAAAGAAGAAAATTCTATGTAATTTTTAAAGTAGAGAATAATAAATGCAAGAATATTTTTTATAAATTTTATTTTTATATAATGATATATAATATTTAAAATTATATATAATATTGCCCGATACGAGCTCTGTAGTCATTTGTATATAGCCGAGAAATTCAAAAGACAAAAAAGCAAAAAGACAAAAACCTGATAAAAAAAAAATGCAAAAGTGACTTGAAAAAAAATTAAAAATTCTTGCATTATTTTTTACATTTGATTTTAGAATATAATAAAAATAAAGAAATTATTTCAGTATTTTCTACGCTTGCAGCGGCTATATGAATTTTGATCAGTATCGCCCATAAGAAGGCGTGGCTTACACAACCAAAAAAAAAATATATTAATCAGCATCAAAATTTGAAGTTTTTTTTTGCCTTACTGCTAATTGTAAATTTATATTTTATTAAATATTAAAAAATTGAAAATTTATAAAATTTTTAAAAATTAATGTAACTTTAAATTTTTTGCTGAAACATAAACAAAATAATAGAGGAAAAAAAAAATTAAAATAAAATAAAAATTATTTTTTGTTTATGAAATGCAACACTGAGTGAACAGCATAACTTTGCTGACAGTCACAAATTTAATTACAATTTTATAGAAAGTTATAAAAGTAACAATAAATAAAACAAAAATATATAAAATATAATTTTGAAAAATACAAATATTATTATTAGTGTAGATAAAATATATTTTGATACAGATATCAAAGGTATAAAAGTACAGCTAAATAAATATGGAAAGTAATACATCAATATATATGTGTGTATTGTGTATGTGTATGTGTACAGACATATGTATATATATATGGTAGGTGTATTCATATAAAGTTATTTATTCAACTTTGGTTGCATACAAAGCAGCGCTTAACCATAAAATCTCATTTCGCTGTGCATATGGCAGAGCAATTGCAATATCCTGGCGAGCTTGTAGCTAGCCATGTGTGAACCTGACAAGGATACGCTCAATATACACGACAAACAACATAGCTGCATATAACACAAATACAAACACATCCACACAGTGACATCATATATCTGTGTGTGTGTGTGTGTGTGTAACAGAAAGAGATAGCAAGTGCTTTGTGCGTTACGTATATCAAAATTACTTTTGTTCAAAAAAAAAAATGAGAAAAAAAAAAAAAACTGAAAATAAGGCAACGATGAGATGTAATAGCCATGGCAGCAGCAGGAGCAGCAGCAGCAGCAGCAACATATGATGCAGAAACTCAACAACTTTCCTTTTGTCACCTTGCAGCAAATATTTGTAAAAGCAGCACAGTACTGTGTGTGGCAATCAATCGCGTTTTTGCAACGAGCTCTTGATGTTGTTGCTGTTGTTGTTGTGGTTGTTTTGCTCTCACTCTACCTTTCTCTTTCTATCTTTGTATGTGTAATGCAATGACATTCATCTACTCACTTGTTCACTGACTCATTCAATCAGTCAGTTAGTCAGTCAGTCAGTTAGTCATTCAGTCAGTCATTCAATCAGTCATTCATTCATTCATTCATTCATTCATGAATTCATTCATAGCAGTTCAGGCAGTCAGACAGTCAGCAAGAGCGCGTTGTGTCCTTTCTCTGTTATGAAAGTAGTCTAATCGAAAGCAACAAATTGAATATAAATAATTGATGTGCACTCTTTCAGCAATGTCACAACAGCGACAACAACAACAAGGAAAAAAAACAGAGAATCAAGTGTGACAACAACATTTTTATACACACACACACACACAAGTCAATGCATATGTATGTATGTATATTTGTATGTACGTTGTGCATGTTGATTGATTTGCCTTTTTGTTGCTGCTGTTGTTGTTATTATTGTTGGATTTCTATTGAGTTTTGCGGCAATTGCAATTGCAATTCGCAATTTCAAGGTTGCTGCTGCTGCTGCTGCTTCTGCTGCTGCTGTTGTTGTTGTCATTGTTGAGCTATACAAAAAACCATTGCATACTTTTGTGGGGCAGAAGCCTCAATTAAAATTTTACGCCCATTTGCATTTACAGCACATGGCACATATACAATACATATGCAAGTATGTGTGTGTGTTTGAATGTGTTTACTTATAGGCCGACTGGCACTTAACATGCTGCCACTGCTGCTGCTGCTGCTCTTGCTCCTGCTACTGCTGCTGCTGCTGCTGCTGCTGCTGCTGTTAGTTGAGCTGCCGTTTTTGTTGAACAACTTTAAGCGATTAAGTGCCATTGCCTCAGGGCCATATGCAAGTGATATATATGCGTGCATGTATGTGACTGTGTGTGTGAGTGTGTGTATTTAGCACAAGCATAAGGCCAAAGTGTGGAAAGTAGACTTAATGAAACGGAACCTATTGCATAATTGAGTCAATGCTCTTAAGGCGAACTTTGATACAAGCTTAAATCCAACAACGGCAACAGCAGCACTAAGCCGCATTGCATTTTCTATTGTTGTTGCATAGTAAGCTTAAGAGATTTAACTACTTGCTAGCTAACTGATATTTTACTATATGCTACATAGACACCTTAATGCATATAAAACTATTAAAATTTTGCAACATATTTTGCAAAACTTTAACTACACAAAAAAAAAAATAAAAATAAATAAATAATAATAATAAAAAATACAAAAAAAATGTTCTCTAATTTCAAGCTAAACAAATGCATATTTTATATGCATTTTTATGCTTGTCATAGTGCATATGTATATGTGTCTCTCTGTGTCTGTGTGTTTGTTTATTTGTTACGCCCACAAGTGCAATTTATTTTTTATTAGCACTTTTGCTGCCGCTTTTCACGCAAGAAACGAAAAACAACAAAAAAAAAAAAAACCTAAAAAAAATAAACAAAAATTCAACATGCAAAATATGTTGCATATTTTACCGCGTGCCAGCAACAATTGCAATAGCAGCAACAGCAGCATGCTACTACAATAATAATAACAACAACAACAACAACAATGACAATAACTAAAAGGCGCAAAATGAAATATGCAACAAAAGAGCGTAAAACATGAAAATAAATTGAAAAACAGGCAACGCGAAACGCAAACTAGAAACAAAAAAAAAGAAAAAACAGAAAAATAAACAAAATATACTCCGGTTAACAAATTGCAACAGATATTAGAAGCGAAGTCTAATACAACAGTAGCAGCAAATAGAAGCAACTTGAACAGCAGACACATAACAAAATGGGGGAAAAAAAAAATAACAAAAATATAAAAAAAAAAAATAGAAAGACAGCATTCGGACAGTAGTAGAGACAGAGAGACAGACATTGGTTCTGTATTTCTGACAACGAATTAAACAAAATCCAACAGAATATTTGCAGCAATGCCACACATACACACACATAGACATGCATGCAGCTATTGTAGCTGTAGTCTTGCGCTTGCTTTCTACTTTCTACTTACTGCAAATGCAATGAAGTGCAACAAATCTAACAAAAAACTACAAAAAAAAAAAAAAAAAAATACAAATAACAAGAAAAACAATTTAAAAATCTTATTTGTTCTTGAGCATATACGACTTTAAGTTACTTGTCAAAGAAAAAAAAAAATAAATAAATAAAAATGTAGGAAAAATTTAATTTTCATAGTAAAAGAATTTTTTGAATTTTATAAAAATTTTATAAAAATAAAAATAATATAAAAAAAATTCTTACATTTTTTATTTTTTACTTTAAAAAATGCAGTTTTTTTTAGAATATTTTTTTATATATTTTTTTTTTGTAAGTGCTTTTTAAATATTTAATAGCAATAAATAAATGTAAAAAAAAAAAAATTTTTTTTTTTTGATTTTTTGCAAACTTAACTTTCAACTGATTTTTGGCTATGCCAACTATATGTTATAGTATTTTATATTGGTTGCCTATGACTTGCTGTATATAACTTGCATACTGTGCATACTCTTTAAGCATATATACTTGTTTACAGGGTATTCTTAAAGAAGAAAACAAAAAAAAACACACTTGGAAGTTGCATCGATTTTGTACAGTGCCGAAAAGAAGATGTTGATGATGTGCCACAGAGCCAAAAGAAAATGTGAGTATGTTTTGTGTACATTGTCTGTGTGTGTGTGTGTGTATGTGTGTGTGTGTAAGTGCAAGTGTGTTTATGTTAGAGCAAAATGTAGTGGAGCGTATTTGCGACAGACAGAGAGAGAGAGAGAGGAATGGCGAGCGAGGTAAAGGAAGTGAAAGCGCTTTTCATATTTCCGGCTGCCTCTTCAGCTAGGACAATTTTTAAAAATTCAATTTTGTTGAACATCGAAGCGGTTGACTATGACCGTGCATGTATATGTATATCTATATATATATATGTGTGTGTGTGTATGTGTGTGTGTATCTGAGAGTTGTCTAATATAAAAGATGCAACTACGAAAATTGCCTTTTTGCGGCGTTCTACTCTTGCTGCCGTTGCTGTTGCTGTTGCTGTTGTTGCTGATGCTTCTTGTAAAGACTTTCTGATGACACAACAAACAAAATATAAAACAAGTTACAACATATATAGTATAGTATGTATATATGCACAGATAGCCCTCCAGTAAAAGCTTAGACAAGGCCTATGAACCTAACAAACAGAATTTCCCAAAAACTCCTCCCCATCAACTCTCTCACTCTTAACAAAAGCCTAAAGGCTTTGTAATTTAAGCTGCAAGCGTTACAGAAAGCAAAAAAAAAAAAAAAATAGAAGTAGAGAAAAGAGAAAGAAAGAAAAAACTGAAATTGACGATGGCAAAGAGAATTGTGAAAAATGCAATTGAAATGCGAATTATTGAGACACATTTGCGAGAAGCAATTTGTGTTATGAAATATGTGAGAGTAGAAGCAGCACATTGAAAGCGCATTATATACACATACAGATATACAATAAAAGAATGTTAGAGAGTGAGAGAAGGGGAGAGGAGGAGAGAGAGAGATGAAGAGCAAGCAGCAGACACAAAAGGATGCGCAGCTGTGGCACCGTGATGATTTCTAATCCGTAATATTAAATCTATACAATCAATTTGTGGTCTGAGAGTGTGTGTGAGAGAGAGAGAGAGACAGAGAGAAAGAGAGAGAAAGAGATAGATAGACAACACGTGACAGCGCATTATTATTGCGAATAAAACACAGCCACACACACACACTCATACACACATAGACATAGACACTGGCAAATAGTGAAAGGGGCTCAAATCGCATTTTGTCGTTTCGTATGTGAAATTCAATTTTCTGCATAGATAAGTCTGACACATGGAAAACTGCAGCAATAACAACTACAATAACAACAACAACAACAACAACAATGGCAACAACAAAGAGAAATAATTTGAAAGTCACCTTTGGCTACTGTAATACATCATTCTACACATATACATATATGTATGTGTGTATGTGTGTGTGTTTGTGTTTGTGCTCGCCTCCCCAATCATATGAAATGAAATGCAAAGTCATGACAACGTGCAACATACATAGCTACATAGAGTATCCCAACATTCATTCGTGCAACACTCATTCGCAACTTTGTTACACACACTCTCTCTCTCTCTCTCTCACACACTCTTTCTCACTCACTCTCTCTCTCTCTCTGTCTCTATTTCTCAGTTACAAGCCAAACAAAACAAATAACATGCTGTATTTTTGACATCAGCGCCATGTACTAGCTGTAATCTGCGTGCAAAAGCATATACACACGCGCATAGACTTGCACAGACATGCATAGACATGCACAAACAAGCGTCTCTGACTGCGTCCAGCTGGCAACTGATGAATGAGCCAGCAGTAGCAATACCAGCAGCAGCAGCAGCAGCAGCAGCAGCAGCAGCAGCAGCAGGGGCAGGTCAAGCGCACAGTGAATGTTTAGAAAAATGCCTGCGATATGTGCTGTCAGCGCATAAAATAAATAACATAAATTGTACAAGAACAAAACAAACATATTGTACATGTATATGAAGTGCTCACTGTGCCGCTGCTTACTGCCTTAAGGGGCGTGTCACGGTGCGACGTTGAGTTTGTTAAACGACTCAACAAACAAAAAACTTGACCGCTGCATGAAAAACTTGGCCTTAACTTAAGATTGTTGCATGTGACAGACATATACATGTGTAATCTTAAAGTTAATGTATAAATTCAGTCGTTGAGCTAAAGTTATGTTAATGCTGCTATGATTTCGGGCACTTTAAGCAATTTTGATTGAACACAATTACAGATTTTGGCCAGATTGAACATAGCACTGAAGGCTATAGGCAAACGCGATGAAAAGGATTTGCGACAACAAAACAAGGCAAAAGAAAGCAGAGTCAGAGTCAGAGCCAAAGCGACAGATAATGTCAATATTAGTCGCCTGCATAATGTACAATAAATGGCAAAATAATACAAAAGAAACGCGCAGTTAAAGGCAGCAACAGCAAAGGCAACGGCAAATGGCAAAAGGCAACAGCAAAAGGCACAAAAAGGAAGCACAGCCGGTACAAGTACAAAGAAGCAAAGGCATGAGAAATCAATAGCTTGAAGCTTCAACGAAAAAAAAAAAAAAAAAAAATTAACGAATACAATGCGAAAGATACAAAAGCAAAAGGCAACAGCAAAAGATTCAGCACAACCGACTATATAGTATATATATATATATATATTATATATATATATATAAAGTGTGCGAAATATTTCGACATTAAGCCGGATGTCAAATAAAATATAAATTTGTCAGTTATGGCTACGGCTACGGCTACGGCTACGGCATCGACGTTGCGTTGCTTTGCGTTACGTTGTCTTCTGCTGTTGATTTTACTTTGTATTTGTGCTTATGTTTATATAATATATATATAATATATATATACAAATACAGACGCATTTGTATGCCTCTGTCTCTGTCTCTGCCTCTGTGTGTGTCTGTGTGTATTTTGTGTATTAAAAGTACAAAGCAGAAATTAATCAGTTGTTAATGTTGCAAACAAACCATTGTACTTATTATTTCACATTTTATGAAAATTAAAAAAAATAAAAAAAAAACCTGCAACAGCAACAAAAGAGGCAACAACAAGAACAACAACAACAACATTTAAAAATGTATCAAAATATGCGCACATCATAAATTTGGTAAAAGGCGCCATAAATAAAATGAAATAATAACATTTTTATTGCCTCACATCAATGCTGCCGAAAAAAAACCAAAACCAAAACCGAAACCTAAACTCAAAGCTGAAGCTGAGGCAGAAAGCAAACGGCATTAGACGCATACCAAAAGGCACTTGGACAGGCGGCATTTTGCTTTAGCTTTCAATACCTTTTCTTTTACTTGCACTTCCTCTCTCTCTCTCTCTCTCTCTCTCTCTCTGGCAAAAGTTTCATTTCATTTTTCGTTTTTTTTTTATTTTTTACATTTCATTTTCGTTCCGTTTCCTTTACTTGTTTCGGCAACTCGACTTTAATGATGCCATCATAAATTATTAGATTGCTATTTCTACTCTCTCTCTCGCTCTCACACGCACACTTTCTCTCTGTCTTTATATATATATTTTTTTTTTATTGTTTCACCCGCGATTGAGTCGGTAGAAACGTGAAATGAATTTGCGTTAAAGGTTTACCAATGAGCCTAAACGCAATTATTATTACTTTTAAAGCATTTTTTATGTGCTCTTACTTATTTCCTGGCCACACGATTTCGCTATTAACAATCCAAAAGTCGAGAGTCAGGAGTCGGGAGTTGAGAGTTCAGAGTGTTGAGTGTCGAGAGTTGAGAGTGTCGAGTGTTGAGAGTGTCGAAAAAGCATAGAACGATCTTTTGCTTCATGATTCTATATATTGTATATAATGTATATTTTTTTGCTGTTTTCTGTTTAATATGATTTTCATTTTTTTTCTTTTCTTTTTGATACCCTTTCATAGGGTGTACCAATTTTGGACAGTAGCTTGTAACACCGCTTAGGACGCCAATAAATTATATATATTCTTAATCTGCGTTGACAGTAGAATCTAAATCGTTCCATGTTCGTCTGTGCGACTGTCAATCTGTCTGTCTTGCCGTCTGTACATCTGTTCGTCCGTCTGTCTGTCTATCCGTCCGTCCTTCCATCCGTCTGTTTTAACCGAAACTAATCTCTCAGTTCTTAAGCTATCTCAATGAAACTTGGTATACATACTCCCTATGCCTATAAGCTGTATAGAAGTTGGAATCGGATGAATCGGACCACTATATTATATAGCTGTCATAGGAACGATAGGCCCAAAATTGTATTTTTTCTTTGTTTATTAAGCTAACTGACTGAAACTTACAGAATTTAAGTTTAGTGATGTCATATATGTCTCGCATAAATTTGGTCTAAATCGGACAACTATATCATATAGCTGTCATAGGAACGTTCAGCTCGAAATTAGTTTTTTGTAAGAAAAATTTTTTTGTTTATTAAGCTATCTGCCTGAAACTGACAGAATTGGATACCAGTACTGACATATACGTCTCGTATAAATTTAGTCTAAATCGGACCACTATATCATATAGCTGCCATAGAAACGAACTGTCGAAAATTGAGTTTTTGTATGAAAAAGTTATTTTCTAAGACTGCAAGAGTATGAAATATTCGGCATGCGGAAGATAACTTTTCTTTCTTGTATTTATGAATATTATATAAGCAGTTTGATGTACCATACATACATATATACTATATATAGCTATATAGCCTACGGGGCCAACGACATCGTATAATGGAATTGAAACTCTTGCTCTTGCTTCTCTTGATTTGATGCCATGTGCCACGTGCCACACTCGAAGCACCTGTAACTGAATTTCGAGCCACAAACAATATCGTCACCTGTACGATTTCAAGCTGCTGCTGCTGTTGCTGGTAGTGCTGCTGGTATTGCTGCTGGCTCAGCATATTTTCTGTCCTTGCTATTGACTGTATATATATATTATTTTTTTTTTTTTTGGTTTGTTTCGCTTGAAGAACGAATGGACAAACTGTGCGGCAAGACAGAGGATGACAGAGAGAGAGAGAGAGAGAATGAATGAGGGGAATGGGGGCTGGGTAAGGCAAGAAGCGAAGGCGGAAATTGTTAAAACTGTAATTGCTAAACGAATTTTAATGAGCTCATTAATTTGATAAAGGGATTTACACCGTGTTGCGGTCTTGAGCGCGCGCAGCCAGCGACAACGCTGACATTGCCATTCGTCGCGCCTTCTGACCAAATGTTCTTGCTGCTGTTGTTGTTGTTGTTGTTGTTGTTGTTGTTGTTATGCGGTCGTTCCCGCCGGCTGCCCAACAGTTGTTTTGTCTCTTTATTTTTTCGCCGCGTGTAGGCGGAGACAGTTTGTAGAAGTGATTGGGGGGGAGGGGTAGGTTGGCATTGCATTAATTAAAATTTGCTTTAAATAATTTTTCGTAGCTTTTTCACAAGCTGCTCGCTGCTTGCTGCTCTCTGCTTGCTGTGTGTTATTTAATCAAATTGCTGCGGATTTGCCATTGGCATTTTCAAGTTGTGCCGCCAAAGGCTGAAAAGCAACGATTGAAGCGATAAAAAAAAAAAAAAAAAAAAATTTATACACTCACACACACACACACACACAAAAAAACCTGACAGGAAATGCCCGAAAAAAAAAACAAACAGGAAGCAGATGAAGAGAGAGAGTGAGTGAAAGAGAGAGAGAGAGAGAGAAGTAGGCGCAGTATTAAATAAACGAAGCGTAAGAGATACGCAATGCCAGCAACAGGATGCAACTGTGGCCTGGCCACAGTTACAGATATGAACGTACGGATAGCTGATGAGAAGCATAAACAACAAAAACACACAGACACACAAACACACACACACATATGTACAGTCAATCTCACACACACACACACACACACTGTCAGTCAAACACACACTGTTGAAGTTATATTCGTCTGTAAACTGAGAATGATAGCACAAGTTTTTTGTTTTACTGAGCTGACTGACAGACACGTTTACATTTCGAGTGGTCGCCAATCGTATAACTAACCCCAACACCCACTGCCCACCCACCAGCAGCGTAGTCAACATACTGCTGCTTCATATTTTGTTTTTGTTTTTTTTTTTTTTGCTACGCTCAATGCTCTTACAGAGTTCATCATATGGCAAGAAAGACAACAACAACAACAACAACAAAAACAAAAAGCCAACAGAAAAAATGTAATGCTCTTGGCCAAGACAATCAAATGTCAGCTAGTATTTCGGGCAAATTCAGCTTGTTGCTGCCACTCCATTGGCGGCTATTGCCATGCTGCTTCTACTGCTATCACAGCTGCTGAGGTAACTGTAAACGTGTTGATAAGTCCACGAAAAGTTAATTGAATTTTATTGAAAATTTCTTAAGTGTGAGTATCCCTGCGTGCGTGTGCGTGTATGTGTGTAAGTGTGTGTGACGCTGCAAGTTCACTTGAGTTCACTGTACAGCAAAGCACTCATGTGGCAGTGAATCGTCCTTACAGCTTAAGGTATTTTTCCCTCTCTTTCTCTTTTTCTCTTTCTTTCTCTCTCTTTGCTTCTTATACGGTCTGTTGCTCTCTGCTTGTCTGACTTCAACAAAAATTTGGCAAATAAAAATGTATAAATAAAATTAAAAAGTTATTTTTAGCTGCAGCTTACAAGTTTCATCATATTAACAGCTGAGCATAAATAATATAAAATTCTTTTGCACAAAATGCTAAATGTATTTAATGTTTATAAATAGCAAGTAAATTGATGCTTTTAGGGCAACAATTTAATTAAATAAAAACATAATTTAAGTATTACATTTATATTTAATTGATTTTATATATAATTTTATAATTTAATATAATTTTATGTTTTATTTAATATAATATATATTTTTTCTTTGTATGAAAATACTTTTATAATATTTATTTAATTATTTAAATTATTGAATATATAATTAATTGATATTCATTATTTTAAAATATTTATTTTTGCATAATATATTTAGTTATTTATTTTTTATATTTAATTGATATTAATTGTAATAATTATTTTATTATTTTCATTTAATATTATTTATTTTTCAATTTAATATTACTTATTTTTAATTTACTTTTTATGAACATAATTTTACAATATATTATATTAAAAATTTTTAAATAAATTATTTAATTTATATTTATTTGATTTTAATTATATTTAATATTTTATCATTATAATTTCATTATATTTCATTGATATTATTTATAATAATTATTTTATTATTTTAATTTAATATAATTTAATTTTCAATTTAATATTACTTATTTTTAATTTATTTTTTATGAACATAATTTAACAATATAATAAATAAATAAAATATATAAAATAAAATAAATTATATAAATTATTTAATTTATATTTATTTGATATTAATTATATTTATTATTTTATCATTATAATTTTATTAGTTATTTCATTTAATTTTTATATTTATATTATATTTTTTTTATATTTTATATTTTCGATTTAATTTTTATATTATTTTTCAATTTTTCATTAATTGATATTAATTATAATAATTATTTTATTATTTTCATTTAATATAATTTAATTTTCAATTTAATATTACTTATTTTTAATTTATTTTTTATGAACATAATTTTACACTATATTATAAAAATTTCAAATAAATTATTTAATTTATATTTATTTGATTTTAATTATATTTATTATTTTATCATTATAATTTTATTATTTAATTTAATTTTTATAATTTTTTTTACATTTTATATTTTATATTTAAATTTTTTTATATTATGTATTTTTCAATTTTTCTTTTTTAAAAATATTTAATAATTGAATGAATAACTGAATAGCTAAATAAATATTAAATGATTCAAATGAAATATTTTATATATTTAATTTTATTTATTATTATTTATATTATTTTTTTTATTTTATATTATTTATTCTTAAATGTATTTTATATTTAATGATTCCATTATTTTTTTTTTTGTACATTTATCTTCTTATATTTTCTTCTGTTGTATTTTCTTTTCGTATTTCTTGCAGCTAAAGTAAACAAAATATAACAAATCTTATTTTTTCGGTATATATCGCATAAAACAGTAAAAGTATTTTGTACATTTATTTTTGTTTTTGTTTTTAGTTCGAGCTTTTATCACTCCCCAAAATAACATAAAATATTTAAAGTTTCTTTCATTCTCATTGCCATTCTCACAAGCAATATGACAGCTTGCAGGCAACTTTCTCGCATTTAAACTGTCAGTAAAACAAAAGAAACAAAAAAAAAAAACAAGAAGAATTTTTGCTAGCGTCAAAGCAAGTTGGCAGCAACATCAGCATCAGCATCAACAGCAATAGCAATAGCAACAGCAGCAACAACAACAAAAATACAAATACAAATACAAATATAACTATGAGCACAATTCTCTTACAATTTTCACTCAGAATTCTCTCACTCAGCGGAGTCGTAAAACCATTTAAATTCATACAGCAGCAGATAGTAGATACTTTTATCTGTATCTGCAACCTACGCTGCTGTTGTTGCTGTTACAACCCTGGACGACAATAGTGTGCAAATTGTTGACGCTGTTTAAGCAAATGTTGCCCAAGAAAATAAGTAACGAAAATAAAATAAAAAAAAAATTGAAATAAAAATAAAATACGAAAAAAAAACAGAATCAAAAACAAAAACTGACAACGAAGCGAAAAGTAACGGAAAGGTGGGCAAAAAAAAAAAATAAAAATAAAAGAAGGGAAAAACTCTTTGCAACAATTGTCAACGTGTCGCAGTGTAAAACTTCCGCACGCTACACAGGTGTGCGGCAGCAACAACAATAAACAGCAGCAGTAGCAGCAGCAGTAACAACAGTAGCACAAACAATAATATTAATAATAATAATAATAATAATAATAATAATAATAAGAAAAAAGCGAGAGCAGAAAAAAAAAAAAAATTAAAACAATAAAAATAATATTTACACGCGTAGCATTTGTTTTTGCACTGCTGCTGCTGCTGCTGCTGCTGCTGCCGCTGTTGCCATCATTGTTATTGTTTTTCTTTATTGTTGTTGTTGTTGTTGTCAGTTCGTTAATGAATGAAGTGAAAAAAAATTGTTGTTGCAATTGCATAATTTAGCTGTGCGTTGACAAAATGAAGAAACAGTTGCTGCTGCAGCAGCACAAGAAGTTGAAGCAATTAAAAATGCGCAGTCGATTTTTGCTTTTATTTATTATTATTATTATTATTTTTTTTTTTTTTCATTTATTTAATGAGTAGTAAAAAAAAAATACAAGCTGAATTTAAGACTGTTGTTTGGCGATGATGAAAATGATGAAAAAGGATTTTGAGTGCAAAATTACGCAGCCAAATGTTGCCAAGGCGCCAAGTCAAACGATAAAATATTCAACAAGCGCCCAGCAGCAGCAGCAGTAGCAGCAGCAACAACAATGAAAACATTAGTAACATTTGTTTGAATTAAAATGAAAACGTTGACAATCTTTGTGACTTTGAAAACCCAAAAGGCAGCAGCTTGTCACAGTGTTAGTGACTCTCTCTCGCTCTCACTTTCCCTCTATCTATCTCTCTCTTTGTATGTATGCGTTTAAATAGAATTAACATTCGTCTTGCCAGCAGCAACATCAGCAACATCAACAACAATAACAATAATAACAACAACAACAAGCTGTAAGCCCCAAAGCTGAACGCGTTCTGTGAACCTTTTGCGTACAACAACAACAATAACAACACCAGCAAATGAAAAAAAAACAGAAACAAAAACAAAAACAAAAACATGACAGCAGATTTACTTGGCAGCTCATTCATTTTGCCTTTGCTGCCTTGCCATGTCACAGGATTGTGCTCTATCGTCCCACGCCATAGACAAACGTTAGACTCCCCAACAGCACCTTCAGCATTGTCCATCCCTTTTCTCTGCTGTCATTTCATTTGTATTCGAATCATTGTGTCCTGCTGAACATTCTTAATTAGGTTAAATCTACTGTGTCGCACAAAAGGGATACATATCCGGATGCCAAAATGCTACAGTAAAGTCAAGTTACTTGTCTTTCTACACACACACACTCTCTCTCACTCTATGTGTGTGTGTGTGTGTTTATTTCGGTCGTGTTACGGTCTCTGTGTGCCATTCAGCATAATTTAGTAGCGAGTCATATTTGCAATTTAAATCCCGGAAATGAAACAATTACAAAACTTTATCGGTTGCAATCAGGCGCAGTAGCGACTGCTACACGTAATACTGACTGCGAGAAATTCGCATCCTTGCTATACATTGAGACAAAGGCAGAGAGAGAGAGAGTGCTACACTTAATGGCAGCAGCATGTGCTTGTGCTATATGCAAAAACAAAAGGACACTTTACAATGCCGACACATGTGTGGCAATGGGTTTGAATATGTTATTGCCGCAACAAGTTCAACAACTATACGGCCTTGCCTATATCCACACAGAGCAAAAAAAAGGATACAACACAGCGACACAAACAACAACAACAAAATTGTAACAAGCAAAGCGACACAGAGAAAGAGTAAGCGAGCGAGCGAGAGTGTAAGCGAGCAAGAAGGCGAGTGAAGCGATGGAGCAAGCGAGAGAGAGAGAGCGAGAGAGCATAGGGATGCCTACAAAGTACTTTATACAATTTGCAAAGTGTGTCCGAAACTGTTTTATAAATGAACTGAAATTTAATTAAGCAGCCGCCGCTCTTGCTCTCTCGCTCTCTCGCTCTTCCACTCATATTTCATTTTTGGCCAAAAATGTCGAAAAGAAGAACAAGAAGTAGAAAAAAAAAAGGCAATACACAAAAAAAAAGAAGCATAAGACAGTCCACGCACACGTCGCATGCTCATCAGCAGCAACAACAGCAACAACAACAGCAGCAGCAGCAACAACAGCAATAACAACAGCAGCAACAACAGCAATAACAACAGCAGCAACAGCAGCAATAACAGCAACAACAGTAGCAGCAGCAACAACAACAGCAGCAACAACAACCGTCAGCAACATCATCATTAACATTACCATCATCAACATCATCAACATCATCATCATCAACATCATCATCATCAGCAGCAGTAACATCAGCATCATCATCATCATCATCATCATCAGTGTTGTCATCAGGCGTCATTCTGTGCTACACATCACGAACAACATTAACTAGGCATCCCAGGGATATATATATAATATAATATAATATAATATACAGATCCAGTCAAACATTTTTGTAAAACTAAACTTTTTACATGTAGCTTCAACATGTAGCATCAACATTGGTCTAACGCTTCGTTTTCTACTTCTTCTTCTACTACTACTACTTCATCGTCTATTTCAGTTTAGCTGCCATGTGCCGTGTGGCATGGAAAACTTCAAAAAATAATTTTTGTGTTAGACGTTAGATGGCAAAGCCACAATAAGCGGCACTTGTGGCATAAACAGCCAAACGACGCACGCAAACATCGTTCCTTTTGCAACAGTACCCCCCCCCCCCACTCCCACTTCCCCCTATCTGAAAGCTACTTCTCTCACTCATTTTGCCTGTCATCGTGTCAGTCCTTTTTTTTTCCAACTTCTCCTGCCACAATTTTTTATTTTTTTGGTATTTTTTTTTTTTTTATTTTTTTCCTTTGGCCAAATTGAATTTCATATTTTCGTTGTGCGGCAACTGATAAGCTCAAGGAAATTCAAAGGGAGCAGCAGCAAACTGTTGGTAGTTGTCGGCTCTAAGACTGAAAATATATCTATACGAGCGTGAGTGTCTGCTGAGGGGCTGGCATGTGTACCAAAGGGGGGGGGGGGGGGGGCGGGTCAATTTTTCGGACTAATATAATTTTTGTTATTTAACGCTCAAATTTCAGTGCATGACCGTAGCACACACACACAGAGAGACACACGGAGACACACAGAGAAAGTTAGAAGAAGATGTTGAGAAATTTGCCTTGACATATTTCATTGACACTTGAGCCAAAAGTCTTATTTGCAACATTATTGTAGACTCGTGCAAACGTGCCACATTCGTCTGTTGACAAAATGTTTTTTGAGCTCTTCAATCGAATTAAAAACTCATTTTAGCTCAATTTACTAGCTGTTGTTGCTATTGCTCTTGCTCTTACTGTTGCTGTTGCTGTTCGAGTTAAATTGTAGACTTCAATCTACTGTCTACTATAAACAGAATTTGTGCTGTCGATTTATTTTTATTGCTTTACTAGCAGAAAATCTGTTTTATTCGCTTTGCTTTATTGTTTTTGGCACGAGTAATTTAATGTGTATTGCATTTAAGCTAATATTTGAGTTGCTTTTCCTTCTTCAACAACTTGAGCTTCTTCTTGTTCTTGCTTCTCATGTTTTGCTGCTTGTGTCGCTGCTGTTGCTGCTGTTGCTGTTGCTGCTGTTGCTGTTGCTGCTACGTCTGTTTTAATGTTTGTTTTTGTGTATGGATTTTACGAGCTTTTTATTGCCATTTTTAATGTCTGGGCCAAGCGGCCGGTCACTTGTAGGACTACCAAACATTCCCAACTTCAGCTACCATACACATGCAAGTCTACAATATATAGAGAGGGAAGGGTAAGGGAAAGTCGGAGTCAGAGTTTGTTGAAGATTGGTAGCCCAACTGTTGGCATTTTTGTTGCGTTTACCAATTTCATGACAACTTTACTGCACTAATTTTCAGCCATTAAAGCAACAGTCGCGTCTCTAACATTACGTATACGCAATGTGTTGCCACTGCCAGCATTTTAATTATTTGTGTTGTATAAAAATTTATTTTTTTTTTTTTGGGCAAAGGGTGCCAAGCTCATAAATTACCTTACAGCAAAAAAAAACAAACACATACGTAAACACACACACACACACACAAACACACACACGCACGTATTAACTCTTTGAGTTAGCTTTATATATTAGTTACACTTGACTGCACGCCTGTATGCTATGCGTAACCTTTATCTTTTGCATTTTTTTTTTGGTTGTTTTTTTTTTTCTTGACTTTAAAACAGTTCATTGAATTTTCTTAATTTCAAGTTTTCATTGATCAAAGTTACACATATTGAACACATTTGAACATTTTCAATCGAAAGTTGACAAAACAAACAAGAATTCAACAATAATCAAAATAAAAATACTTTGAAAAAGAAAAAAAAAAAACTAAGCAGAGGTCAAACTAAGGGTCATTGTGTGGGAAGTTGAAGTTTTGCTGCAAAACTAATTTGACAGTGACACAAGAACAAAATGGTCCAACAACTGGCTGACAGACTGTGCGGACTGTGCGGACAGTGCATAATGCTTATTACCAGCGTAATTTACGGCATTGGGGCGTTGGCTGCTGCTGGCTGCTCTTTCATTTTGTGTTGCATGCAATTTGCAATCAGCAACAGCAGCAACAGTCGCAACAACAATAATACATTTTGTGCTGCCGCACATTAGAAAGCACAAGTGCCAAGTGTTGCAAATAAACAAAGTAGAGTTTGCTTCTTTTTTTTTTTTTTTTTTTTTTGAGTGGCAGACAGACAGCTGAGCACTAAGCTAAAGGCCTGCACTGTCTGCTGACTAGATGCTGCCACTGTCTATCTGTATAGTGCAAATGCAACAGTCTCTCTATGCCACACACACACATACGCACACGCTAAATAGTTAACACTTGCAATCTATGCTCTTACGCTTTCTTTCTTTTCAGTCTCTCACTCTACATCTATCTCTTTCACTTGCTTTGCTTTCATTGGCTGTCTCTATATCTTAGCATGACTTTGTCTCTGTCTTTGCCGTCGTCGTCGCTGTCGTTGTCGCTGTCTCTCTGTGCGTATGTGAGTATCATGTTGCCTATTATGAATTGTGCAATTGTCGTCAACGCCAACGCCAAGTTGACTCTGCTGTTGTCCAACTGACTGCACTCACTGTCTGTCTGTCTATGTGTGTGACTCTTTGACTGCCACTCAAAGTAGTCGCAGTCGCAATTGCAGCTGCAGTTGCAGTCGCCAAGCGTTTATCTCTTGCCTTATATTCCTTTCACTGTTTGTTTCCTTTTTTTTTCTGTTTCTTTTGCGTTTCACTTGATATTTCTTCTGCTATTTTGTTTTGCTTTCATCATCATCATCATCATCATGATGTTGCTGATGATCATCGTCATCATCATCATTATGCGCTTTGTTTGCACCGATGACGTGCGCTGTCTGCTCTGTTTGCCGGCATTATCCGCCATTTTTCAACCCTCCGCCGCCCCCCACGCGCTTGACTTTTAAAGACATCATCGTCATCATTGTTATTTCTCTGCTGCTGCTGCTGCTACTGCTACTGCTGTTGCACTCCTTGTAAATGACTCTTCAACGTTTGTCGTATTTGTCTGGCAGCACTTTAAGTGCCAAATATTTTTACATTTGTTTACTGGCATTTTGCTGCCGTTGGCATTTGCCATTTTGCATGCACTGTACACATACACACACACATAAACATTTTGACAAATGACACATGTTTCTCATGACTTTCGACTAGTTGTTGTCGTAGTAGTTATTATTCTTGTTGTTGTTGTTATTGTTGCTGTTGCTGTAGTTCAAGTATCATGTGACACTACTATTACTGCTACTGCTGCTGCTGCTGCTGCTATCAAATTTATGACATTGGAACTAACACTAATTAGTGCAAGTGCCCAAATCAGAGACTAGTCCGAAAAATTAGAATCACAATCACAGCTCAGTTGCAGGCTGAGTTAATCAAGCGTACAAGTATTTAATTAAGTGACCGCCGACCAGCAAACAACAGACAGTACACTGTGCGAAAGAAAAACTATGAAAATAAAAATGAAAAAAAATTGAAGAAAAAAAATTAAAATAAAAATAGAAATAAAAGAAAAATTAAATGTCAAAAAATAAACAAACAATAGAAAGTACACTGTAAGAAAAAAAAAACTATACAAATAAAAATTAATATAAAAATTTTCTAAAAACAAATAAAATAAAAAATAAAAGTTCAAAAATAAAAAATTGCATTGCATTCAATTTTTTATTTTCAGTGATTAAAATAATAATAAAAAACATATAAAAATTGTAAAATTGCTAAAAATAAATAAAAATAAAATAAAAATAAAATAAAAATAAAATAAAATAAAATAAAAATAAAAATAAAAATAAAAATAAAATTAAAAGTAAAAATAAAAATAAAAATAAAAATAAAAATAAAAATAAAAATAAAAATAAAAATAAAAATAATGATAATGATAATAATAATAAAATAAAAATAAAAATAAAAATAAAAATAAAAATAAAAATAAAAATAAAAATAAAAGTAAAAATAAAAATAAAAATAAAAATAAAAATGAAAAAGAAAATGAAAACGAAAATTAAAATGATAATAAAAATAATAAAATAAAAAAAAATGTCAAAATAGAAAAAATAAAATAAAAAATTAAAACAAAATGTCAATATAAAAATGAAACTTAAAAATTTTTTTTTACTTTCAATTATATTTTTTTTTTTTTTTGTTTTTTGCAGTGTAGTTGAAGCAATTAACATGAAGTACAAGCAAAAATTTAATATTGATGCTCTTTTACCTGTCAGAGTAGTCAAGTCATCAAATTGGAAAATTCTTCGTATTTGTATACGGTTTCTATAAAAACATACACACACACACACATGCAAACACACATACACATATACACACATACAATATGTTAAACTAAGCCACTAAATAGATGACTCACAGCTAACTTTTGGTATTCATCAACAACTACAATGGCAACTACAATTGACTGACAGCAGCATGAGACTGGCAGTAAACTAGCGGCAAGCTACGACGTCAGCGTTAGCATCAGCATCAGCATCAGTGGCAGCTTTCCATCAGATTTACATGAATGCTGTGTACCAGTTGCAGTTGCAGTTGCAATTGCTGCTGATGTTTGACTTATTCATATGCACATTCACATTCATTTTCATTTTCGTATTCGTATTCGTATTCGTAGTCTCATACGAATTTGCATTCATTTGATTTTGTGCTTGTATTTAGTATGATTGACACACACAGACAGAGACACAGAGACACATACACATTCATGCAGCAGACGTGTCTTGCTGCTGCTACTACTATTAGTAGAAATAGTAGTAGTTGTATGATAATAGTAGTATTTGCATGACAACTATTCTATACATTTCTCTCAGTCCCTGTATGTGTATGTGTGTATTTGATTGTCAGCTTTTGAAAATCTTTTATGCTTATGAATATGCGCGCGTGTTAGAATTGAATTGCATCGATTGTCATTCTCTCACATTGATTGAAGAGTTGTCTATCACACAGCATGACACTTGCTGCATCAATGCCAATCAATGAACGTGGCAAACATGTTTGAGTATTTCAATATATGAGTATTCAAGTATTCATATATGCGTTTCATTCGTTTCATTTGACAATTTGATTAAAATACCAAAAACAATTATGACGCACTGACGATTATAAAGACTAGAGAAGAAAAAGCTTAAGTATGATTTCTTAAGACTCAAATTGATGATTGGCAAAAAAAGCAATTTATTGATTTCCAGCTGAGTAAATGAAAAAAGCTTTCGCAAACATACCACCACCAGACTCTGTTCAATTCAATTCATTTTCATTTAACAAAAATTCACTTCATTTCAGTTCAGCATGGTATTATTATTTTTGGGTTTTAGTTCTCTTCAATTCAATTTGAAACAATTCACTTGAACTGTCGATAGATTCTTGGTCTTTTCTAAATCCGACAATAGTTTTTGGCTAGTTTTATTTATTTTTTTTTTTTCTTGACACTCGCAACCATTAGGTTGCACACGCAAAGGTCGCCAAATACAATGGCTATTGATTATTGCTCATGGCTAGACGCCCGCCAGTAATAACAAATAACAATAACAAAGTCCTTGGCACAGCAGGACTCTCATAGATGTGAACTCAAGAATATGAAGTGTGGGAAAGAATATTGGAGGAAACAAAACCGAAAGAGTTCGACAGGTTTTACTAACTGTTCAATAAAGTGGAACAAAAGGGTTCGAAGTGCTAAAGAAGTAAAGAAATGCTGCCAAAAGCTGAAAGTGAAACGAAATGAAACGAAACGTAGCGAAACTATGGTAAACGAAACGTAACGAAGCACAAGTCGAATATATGTATAATATTATTATTTGTGGCTTCTCTGTTGGCTCATGAATAAAATAAATGCAAAACAAGTGAATAAATATTAAAAGCTGAAGTGTAGTCAAATCTCAAAACGAGCTTTTTAATCAATTTAAGTGTCTCAAAGTTGTCTGCTATATTTCGCTCTCTTTCTTTCACTTTCTCACTGATCTATTTTCCAATTGTTATAGAAAAAAAATAAAAACAATTTTTTTTTTTTTTTGTTGTGAAATATTATAATAAATTAATCAAGATTTATATATATATACAATATATATATATATATACCAAACATATACATATGTTCTTCACACCATCTGAAAAACTTACTACATACTAGGATAGAATTTTGAGTCCATTACTTGTCCTTTCTGATACTAGAAACTAAGTCTTGTCTATTGTTTGTCTATTGATTATTGAATATGGGTATATATATCTTGTCTATGAACGTTTAGAAGGTTTCAAATAGCGTCTACAAAAAAATTATAAAAAGAAAAAAAATATATATTAATTAATTAATTAAAATAAAAATTTAATGTTATCTTCGGCTTGCCAAAGACTTGTATGAAAAGTTTTATTCATAGTTAAGCTCAATTTTTTGAGCTATGTTTCGTATGGCAGCTATATGATACAGTAGTCCGATTTGTACTGAATGTAGCAGACATGCATAAGTCTTGCATAAACTCAAATTCTGTAAGTTTTAGACGGTTTTAGTAAGTTTTATCTTAATAATCCAAAGTTTTTTCATACAAAAACTCCATTTTCGATCGGTCCTATCTATGGCAGCTATAGGATAAAGTAGTCCGATTTTGACTAAATATAGCAGACATGCATAAGTATTGCCTAAACTTAAATGTTGTCAGTTTCAGTCGGATATCTTAATAATCCAAAGTTTTTTCATACAAAAACTCCATTTTCGATCGGTCCTATCTATGGCAGCTATAGGATAAAGTAGTCCGATTTTGACTAAATATAGCAGACATGCATAAGTCATGCCTAAACACAAATTCTATAAGTTTCAGTCGGATATCTTAATAATCCAAAGTTTTTTCCATACAAAAACTCCATTTTCGATCGGTCCTATCTATGGCAGCTATAGGATAAAGTGGTCCGCACAAGTTCCGTCTTTGACCTTAGGTAGTATACTAAATTTCATTCTGATCTGATTATAAAAAACGTAGAAATTTATTTGGAATAAAGCGGACCTATAGACGGATACGACTAATGAAGAATATTTTGGGATTACACCAAGCTTGTATTGAAATATAATATACATAATAGTATTAATAATACATACGCTTCATCTTTGGGCATATAGAAAAGGCACATAAAGCCATTTATCAAGTGTAATATTCCGGATATTAGTATACATATAGAGGAGCAGTAAAACATATAAGCATATTCATTACCACAATGTGAAATCATGGAAATTAGCAAAATAAGTGATATTATAATGCATACAATGCCACTTAACAAATTGTATGTAAGTGCCTGTGGATATATTTTCAAGAGAAAGATAGAAATGAGAAGAAGTATAGGAGAACAAATAGATAATAATATAAATAAAATGAATTGTTAATAGAATTTAAGAAAATAATTAATAAATAAATACGCACGCACAATTGGATCCAATCCAACAGTACGCCAACAGATACGAAATATAGCTAAGATAATACAGTGGACCATTATGCCAGGTAGAAAATATAAAATGAGCCAAATGGAGACACTATATTCGCCACCCAGCACACAGTGACTATGTATAAGATGAATATGAAACGTAAACGCAATTATTTCCAATATCTAAATAAAATAAAAAATTCAATTCAATTTAATTTAATTAAATTAAATGCAATGCAAATAAAAGAAATGAAAAGATTTTCGCTTACCGCCGTTATAATAAGAAACAACCAATTTAGGATACGAAAAGGCAAAGTCATTCTGTAAATTTGTACTCGATGACATATTAAACAAATGTAAACTGACCCTAAAACAACCTTAAAATAATATCTTAACATTTTGACCTGCTCTGTATTTCGCTTTTCTTTTCTTTTTTTCATGTTTTTTTATTTTTTTTTATTGACCTCGTTAGTTGCTAGGGGGATGGGGGTGGGGTTGGGGGATTATGTACGCATTTGACCTGTATCGCAAGTTCTTTGGCTAATTTCATTACTTACGGAATGCGACGATGATTTCATGCAATTTAAAGCCACATTTTTCAGTTTGCCAGACATTTAGCATACTCGTAATTGTAGTCCGTATCCATGTCCCTCTATCCCTGTACCAGTCCCACTCTCAGTCCCTATCCATGTCGCACTCTCAGTTCCAGCACCTGAAGCTGAAAGCGTTGGGACACTCTACGTCCAACGCAATGAGTGAATGAGGTGAACAAACGAGGTGAACGAGGCAAAATGGACGAGCAAGCGAGCGAGCGAGTGAGACACCCGAACTCAGTCCCAGGCTTTTATAATAATTGCCTGTTGACACGGGATGGCAATGTTTGGGCCTAGCTAGGCACTGCCATTGGGGCGTCCGTACATTTTTGCTCTTCTTGTTGTTGTTGTTGGACAATAAGGGGTTTGGGAAAATGGTAACGTTTTATGGCGCTGATAAATGAAATTTCAAAACGAAGGCAAAAGCAAAACAATGAAAAACAAAGAGGCCAAAAACATAACTTTACCATTTCACAACCACTACCAGTGCCACTACACACCGTACCCCTCGCTTAGCATATTCAACGAACATTTTAAAGGGTGCTGCGTTTAAGCATTCTCGTTGTTTTCACTAATTCAAGGTGTACTTCCATTATACAATATATATATACAGATATATATATATATATATATATATTTATACGTTCACTTTGATGACAGCACTTAGTTCATTAAGCCTGACGAGCTGCTTGTAGCCAATTTCTTGCCATAATCGATAATAATAATGAAAGCCGTTGATTTTCTCAAAGAAAAAAAAAACCCGAAATCGAAAACGAAAGTTTTCTCTTAGACTTCTTACACTTTAATACTTAAAGTCCTGAGCATTGCATGACAGACTTGTCCGTTGACTATAAAATACTTGGCAAATTTATGCGAATTTTCAAGCAGAAACTTTTCGAAAGAGCTAAGGAAACAGAAAGAGCTAAAAAAAAAATAAAAATAAAATAAAAAAAAAAAAAAAAAGTAAAGACGAAGTCAAGTAAAGTAAACTCCCAAGCGCATCCAGAAAGGAAAAAGGGAATAAAAAAATAAAGGAAAATAATAATAAAAAAAAAAACAAAAAAATGAAAAACAAAGTTGCAAAAAGAAGAAAGAGAGAAAGAGAGAAAAAAAAGCCAGTCGCAATTTTGCTTGTTATAACAACAACGGAAATGTAGGCTATGATTTGCTTACTTTCCAGGACATTGTCAGGACATTTGGTCTGGAAAAGTGCTGAAATATGTAGAACTGCAAGTATGCGTGCGTGCATGCGTATGCCTCTGTATATGTGTATGTGTGTGTGTGCGAGTGTGCACAACAAAGCCCATAGACATACATATATAGTGACAGGCCGCAATGGTGTTTCTGCTGTTGCGTGTGAGAGAGCTGAGAGTGAACATAAATCAAATACATGTAAAATTTTGTACTTTCCGTACACATATCCTGTGCAATGGGGCATTGGGCAGAGTGCAGCACAAGCATAAGGTGGGGCTGGCTACCGAGAACGGACCGTAGCATAGTCTATATATATATGTGTATGTGTGTGTTTGTGTGTGTGTGTGTGTGTGTTGGTACGGTTTGTGCACTGTGTTTTGTGCACATCCGTTAACTTTGTCATTTTTGCTCATTTCCTTCCGGTTTTGAGTAAGAAAACTGCAACAAAAGGCAATGACAATAACAACAATAACAATGACAATAAGAACAGTAACAATAACAACAAATATAATTCCCAACACTGCACCACTGAGCCACTGAGCCACTGACAAGCCGTAAGAAAGCAAACAACAACAACAACAGATGAACGCAAGAAAACAACAACAAAATTGCACAGCGGGAAATAGCAATAAGCTAAGGGCATAACTTTTTGCTACCATCACGAAGCATACTATATTATACTGTATATGTAACACATACGCACACACAGAGAAAGACACAGAGAGAGAGAGCATCACAATACTCACTTATAGCATTTTGCATGAAATTACTAAGCCATTCGTAAAGGCAAAAGTCTCAAGCATAAACTTGGCGATGGAATTTAATTATTTTACAGTTTGAAAAGCAACTTGTGCAACGCGGACTCAATTTTTTGCACATTACACAATAGTTTCGCTTCAACATGTTACTCTCTCTCTCTCTCACTCTCTCTCTCTTTCTCTCTCTCTTTATAGATATATAGTATATATGATACTTTTAGGTATATGCAGCTATACTCAGTTCTCTTTGCATGGAAACATGTGCCAAAATAGCAGCATTTCAAGAGTTTTCACTGGCATTTATTGTGCCACATGCTGCGATTACTTGATGCAAGTCAAGACAGCAAAAAAAAAAAAAAAACAAAAGTAAAAATAAAATAAAAAAATGAAACGAAACGAAGCGAAGCATGGCAAACTTTGCCTTAAAAAAAAAATAAGGTCTATAACATGAGCTGCTTAAAATATTTAATATTTATTATAATTTAAGAACGCATTTAATTTTATATTTTAATATTTATATTTTAGTGTATTAAATCTATACAAAAAATATTATTTGAACTATTTCTCAACTTTGAAATCTCAAATAATAATATTTTTTTTCAAAACTTGCTGCAAACAAATTATATATAAAAATATATAAAATCCGCTTAAATAAATTTCAACAAAAAAAAAATAATAATAATTAAAATATTATGCAAAAAAAAAATTTAAAAAAAATGTTGCACAAGCTAACTCATCATATATCATTTATATTTTATACATATATATTTATAATGCATATATATATATATATGTATAATATTTATTTAAAAAACGTTTATGCGATTGAAAAGTTGATGGGGATTAAGTAGCTTCAAACTCCATGCGCGAAACACCTGCAAAAAGCCAAATATGCAGCATATTCAAAGGCAAAGCCACATGCAACTAATTAGCATGGCTTGTTGAACTTTTTCAAAAAACCAATTAAATCCCTAGAGTCAACATAAACACACACACACACATACACTCACACACACACACAATCATACTCTCATACATATATAAAGCATTAACTTGGTAATGAAATTTGGTTTGAGTGCGCTGCTGCTGCCTTTGAGCACAAAAGTTCGCTTCGAACAAGTTAACAAAAAAATAAAAAAAAATAAAAAAAAATTGTACACAGAGAAACTCCAAACGCGTCAAATATTTTTATAATAATTATAATAAATAATATATATATATATGAGTGTGAGTGTGAGTGCGAGTGTGTGTGTTTGCCTGCACATGTCTAAACTTTGTCATGTGAAAATAAGAAATTAATTAAAACATAACATAGAAGAGCGAAAGAATAAATCAAATAAAAAAAAATACAAAAAAAATACAAAAAAAAAAAAAATACCAAATTATTAACGTAATATTAAACTTTGTAAAATGTTTATAGACCATGTCGTCAAAACGTTAAAACCAAGTACCAAGTATATGTTTGTATGTGCATGTACATCAATTGGCGGCATTTTTTTTTTTTTGTTACAAAAAAAAATGTAAACAAAACAAAAACCACAGCACATGTCGCGAGGGTAGTTCATAAAGAAATGTGTATACAAAAAATAAAGCTAAAAAAAAAAAAAAAAAAGTTGCTTACATAACGCTAAGCACTTACAATAGCAGCTACCCTCGCTACCCGCTGACATAAGAGGCAGCAGCAGTAGCAGCATCGTTACCTATGCAACTTTTCAGTTATAGAAACTTTTTTTTCTCTCTCTCTCACTCTCCCTCTCTCTCTCTCTCACACTCTCTGGCTTTTTTTCTCTCTTATTTGTCAAGTGAGGAAAAGTTGAAGCGTATGCGTGACACGTAGTATATTAAATGTGTAAGCTGCTGTTGTGTTGCACAGTGTAGAATGCGAAAAGAGCATTGAAATCTCTTAGTGTCAGTATTAAAGTGCAACCTTGTTGACTGCAGCAACAGCAGCAGCAGCAGCAGCAGCAAGAGTAGAAGCTTGACTATAAATCATTAAAGTTCAACATTTCTTCAGCATTTTGTCTATATGCTAACTTTTTACAACTCTATGTTTGTGTTTGTCTGCATACACTTATGCCTCCATGTGTGTGCATGTGTGTGTATGTGTGTATGCCTAAATGTGTTTACTTTAGAAATTTTCACATTTATTTGTTTAAAGTTTTTGAGCAAACATCGCACATACAGTTGTGTTAATTGTTGATCTTAAGTTTTCTACCAAAAAACTTTTCACAACTAATCTTTTAATTAAGTGCCCAAACACTCAAAGGCCAGCTAGATATAAAAAATCTTGTGAAAAAAAATAATATATATATATATAATATATATAATTTGATTAATGCGAAACTGTTGTGTTTAATTAGAAAAAAAAAAAAAAATAAGAAAAAAATGAAACAACAGCAAATAAACGTTCTCCGCAAGCTGCAATGAAAGGCACATTAAATAACTAAGAAAAAAATAATAAAAAAATAAAAAATAAAAAAAGAAAAAAAATGCCAAGCTAATTGTGCGCCAAGCAGGCAAATAAAATTGCCAATGAAATGGAAACAGCACAGCATGAAGAGAAATGCAAGAGAAAGGAAGTGCAGAAAGGAAATGAGAAACGAGAGAATCATGAAAATATTTTACAACTAATAAAATACTGCTCTGCAGTAAATCAAGTGAAAAACTACAAGAAATACAAAAAAAAAAAACAAAACAAAAAAAAAAGGAATTACAACAAAACGTTAAAATAAAGTGAGACAGTGAACAAGCAAGCAAGCAAGCAAGGAAGGAAGTAAAAGAAACGAGGTAAAAGCATAAATACAGCTTGTTGTACACCGACAGACAAAGGCACAGCAAGAAAGAGAGACAAAGAGAGAGAGAGAGAGAGAGAGAAAAAAGACTATAATAGTGAAAGAAAGAAAGAAATAAAATAATTTAAACTGACATTAGATATTTGTTTGGTTGCTGCAGCTTGAGCAACATAATTAATGAATTGCTGCTAAATATGTTAATAAAAGGTTGGACTGGGAAAAACTTCAAGAACTATAATAAATCTGTACATAAGATATACTATATTATATATTATATATGTTATGTATCTAAAGTATAGTAGAATGCTAATGCGATTAAAATGTAATTATGCCAGCAAAAGTTATGATAATTATTAAACTTTATTTCTTATTTCATTTTGTTTGTTCCATTTATCATTTCCATTTATTTATTTATTTTCTATTCCATTTATTTTTATATAATGTTCCACGCTCTATGCTCTTTTTATTATGTAATATTTAGCAAAGTTTCATGTTTCATTCTACTTGTTCCAAGGTGTTTGGTAGATGACAATTTATCATGTTCTACGTTCCATGGTTCCGTGGTATACATATATTAATGTTCTACGTTCCATGTTCCATGATATCCACACAGTATATACTAACATTCCACGTTCCACT
>JBAMBR010003320.1:0-37925 GCA_037044475.1 Zaprionus obscuricornis | reverse complement strand
TCGACCTCCTACACGCAAAATTCCATTCTGATCTAAGAATGGTGATAGTGAGTTGATTGAACTGCCTTTTAGTGTCTCCCTTAGCCTCTTGAGATGTTTGACGTCATCTTTGAAGTCGATATTTTGAATGTTGCGGAAATGAATTTTCGGGCTTCCATTATTTCTTCAAACTCAGTGGTGTGGCTTATGTATTTCTTCTTACGTCGGAAGCGCATCATGTAAGCTATTACTCTGAGTAGCTTGCTAAATGAATTATTATGTTGTATTGTGTATATCATGTCCTCATCTTTTGCGATAGTCATCACGGATGATTGACTAATCTTTGGCGGATTCACAATTATTAGTTCCTCGTTGGTAGCAATAAAAGGAGCCGGCCATGTGGATGATGAACCATGTAGAACCACATGGCATATTTCGCGAATTTTGAAGCCGTCATTCCTCTGGAGAGGACATCTGCTGCATTGTGTTCTGCTGCAACATGTCTCCACTGTTTTGGTATGGATAGCTCATGTATTGTTGCAACTCTGGTGGCAACGAATTTGTCTCGAATGGATGCTGAGCAATCCATGACAGTACAATCAGTGAATCAGGTTCTATCCAACCCACTCCGACATATTTTCAGCGTGCTGAGGGACTGGAACAGACGGGCAGACGGACCTGCTCATCAAGAATATAAATAATCAATGAAATCGATCTTTTCATCTTATGCGGAGAATCGATTCTTTTATGTTGAATCCATTTTTTTGTGCATGATTGTACAAATAAATGCCGCCTTGTAGAAGGATGTACTAGTTCCACCGAATCCGAAAGAATATTTAGCAAAACTGAATACATTGTGAGTGACAGACAATCGTCCTTAAAGTCAGAAAATAAAAATAAATTACTTTTTTAATCTAAAAACAAATGGTTGCTAGATTAAAAATAAGACTTAAGTAAATGCGGTTGACCCCGCATTAATTTGTATTCTAAAATTAAATGTTAAGCAAAAAAAAATGAAATTAAATTTATGGGTAATAATTTTCGACTAAATCGAATAAAATCGATATTTTCAAAGATCGAACCGAGAAAGATCAATTCTCTGAAAATCGATTTTTCTCCAGCACTAGGTCTACCATGCCTCCCTCCGTGTCAAAATTAATACCTGCAATAATGAATACCCCAGCAAGGTTATAATAAAAGATTGAAACGTATTGAAATTTGTATGTACATACGTAACATTTATTAAAGACAAAAAATATTTTTATAATTATTCCCAATTTTTTTTTTTTAATTGATTTCACTGCGTCTTTCACATAGTCTCTTTCTGTTATATACAGAGGCAGACTGCTAGATGGATACAGCGAGTCTCCTGTTAATCTTAATGAAAACTATAAATACTTAGCGGCGTCTGTCATAAATACATCTGACTTTTAATAAATTTGAAAAAATAAGAAAAACATGTTTTCATACATTGTTAAAGTTGTGCTGGCAATGACAACTCAAGACGTATTTGGAAGGGGCGTGGCATAGGTAATTTCAATAAAGTTAATCTAGCAATAGACAGAGGTAGATTCGAACATTTGTACAGTTCGAAAGGCTTTCTTTTTTGCTCAGAAATTATTGAAAATTTGTCAATTTTTGTTTTCAGTGAGCCGAATGTTCCCATATCAATTTCCATTTGTCGCCATGTGTTGCTATCATCAAGCCAATTGGAAAAAAGGTTTAAAGTCGTCCACAAAAGCCAAACAAACAGGAAACGAAAAAATTAATCCAAACAGAATGAAAGCATACTGTACATGCACACAATATATGCATGAGTGAGTGTATCTATGTAAGAGGAACTGCATATACTGTTAACCGATTAGAATGTTCTTTAGCCCTTTTGTGTCCCAGTAAAAACAATTTAAGTTTAATAGGATTATGAAATGTAGCTCTGTCCATTTTTGTTATTGTGTCTGCTGGACAAATAATACCTTAAAAAAGAATTTCAAGAGCTTTGGACCACAACATTTTTTAGCACATTTGAAAAGTTAATGTAATAACAGTAATCGTCAAATTTCAATTTTTTTCTTTAGATTAGTATTAAAATAGTTTAAATGTCAGTTATTAATTAATCATAATCATATAATGGTGAAGAGGGGAGAAGAAATCCGTAATGCTACCAAATTAAATTCTAAGAAATAAAGTAAAAACTAGAACGCTCTTGATATGCGATTAATTCGAGCAAACGTCAATCTTAATAATAAAATTTTTTTGAGTACGAAGAGAATAGTAAAAACATTTCTGTAGGGAATGAATTCGGAGCATGGCTTTATCCATATAAAAAGTTTATGTGTTACTCACTCAATAGCTGTATTAATTGTGCTTTCTTTTTTGTAATCAGGCACTGCAATGTGTTGAATAATTTTATTGTTATATGTTTCATATTCAGACTTTTAGCTTTTCAGCAATTAGCGCTTTTTAGTTTCACTTAGTCGTCGGTATTCTTCTATACACCTTTCCGACACCCGGCAGAGTCGTGCCAGAGTTGGCGGCCGGATGGACTTTTTGACTGTTTTCTAATTGCTGTGTTCCTTTTTGCTGCGCCCAATTATAATTATAATTGCAGCATTTTTAATTGTATTTTGTTAACTCTTTTCCAAGCCATTTCCTGCAGTTAATACACTAAAAATTACTTTTCACTTTAAATAGTCGACAAATACTACAGATTGTAATGGAATTTGCTAAAGTCTTTTCATACTATTTGAAAAGAGTAAAAATAGTTTTGGATTAGAATTTGCAACGAACAGAAAAAAACATGATTGACTTAATACAGTATACACTTTTTCGATCAGCATCTACGCCGAGTTCAAAACCTTTGAGTAGAGACTGAATGAGCTATGGCGCTAGTGGTACTATGTATGTCATATAAAATATTTATACTTCTATTCTAGGCAATATTCTAGTTAATGGTGTATTTATTCTACTTTATTAATAAGACCAAGAAAATAAGGTTAGATTTTATACCCTTGCAATGTTAGAAGAAAATTTTCAAACAAAAACTCCGATTTGGAACACATTTTTATGACACGTATATATCCCTACTAAACGGATAGCTTAAGAAAAAAAAAATGTTCATACAAAAACTTAATTTAAGACCGATCGTTCCTATGGTAGCTATATGATATAATGGTCCAATTCGTACCAAATTTATATGCAACGGAGTCCCATCGTTCCTATAACACCTATAAGATATAATGGTCTGACCCGGGTGGTTCCGACTTATATATGCCTCCTAAGGGCGTTACAAACTCTTGCCTAAAATTAATGTACTCTTTGCAAGGGTAAAAAAAGTAGATGTATGTTCTAGTACCAAAAGTTATGGTACATATTGAGGTCAAGTGCTGAGTCGTTAAGGCGACCAATAGTAGTGTACATTTACTCTGATCAGAAATCAAAACAACATAGTATGTTCGGATTGGAGAAACTTGTGGCATTTTATTCGGATAGAAAAAATGTTGCTTTTAAGTTGTGGTCTTTGATGATGGTAACGGATTCGCTTACCTTTGAAAAATGTTTTTCAGAGCTACTTAATTTATAATTTTTCGACCCTTCAATTGGAGTTTTTAATATTTTTCACTTTTCTAGTGATTTCTAAGATCTGCCTCAGGGTGTATGCAAACCAAACATAACGGTCAATACTTACTTTGTATTTTATTCTTCTTTAGTTCATTCTCTTTTGGCCAATTATCAAAATATATTATACAATTTAATTTTTTTTTGAGTTTTTTTTTATTTAAATATTTTATAACTTACAAACAATTTTATGCAATAATTTATATATTTTCTATTGTCCAAACAAATAATTTGTTAAATAGTTCATATGTAATTTTATTGTCCTGTAATTCATTTATAAGTATTTCACTTGTTAATTAACATGTAAGCATTAATATTCAGATATATTATGTATACATATAAATATGTATATACATTACATATATTATGTATTATATAGTATGTGTACGTACAAGTATGTTTAGTAGTATTAAGATGTGTTTGAAGCTTTATATCTACACTTAATTTAAAATGGTCGAAAGAAATTATTTGCATTGATTAAGGAAATATCTTGCATAAATGGCTAAATTATTTAGCACAAATCATACAAAATTAATTTTAATATTCTAGTTTACTTATGCCATACGTATCGATAGAAAATAAATTTTGAAAATAGCAAATAGTAAATTGTAACTATATATTCTTCACTAGGATCAACAACCGACCGATGTGAACGTTTGAAAGAATCGCTGAAACCAATTTATAATATTACTTTGGAATAGCATACGTATGTTTTAAAATATTATAACCGTTGTTTTCTCTGCCATGTGTAATATTAATTTTACATAAAAATTAATTTTATATTTTTGGCATCGTTATTGTCGTTAAGTTTAATAATTTAAATAACATAATAAATAAAATAGTTCCAAATTGTTCTCAACCAAAGCTATCTTTATTTGAAATTTTTGTTGTTTAATTTGTCTAATTAGTTTGTGTAAATTCTCATTACATGAAACCTTTCACTGTTTCCTTACAAATAAAAACTGCAAAAACCATTCATTCAATCGGAATTAATGCGTTACAAGATTCTAGGAGTATTGTTTGTTTATAATTTGCTTTTCGTATGGACAGAAAGAAACATACATATATGTATGTACAAATATATAACCACAAAACAAACTGGAACCTGTTTCGAGAGATCCTAACAGCAAATATGGAAATAAAGGTCCCATTAAAAACTGAGAAAGATCCAGATTCAACAATAGTGCACTTGAACGACAATATTATTAGTGCATGAACCCATTCGACACCAATATTAAATCCTATAAAAAATAATAAAACTCCTTCCTATATAAAAAATGAAATTTACCAAAAACGCAAACTACGAAAATTATGGCAGACCACCAAACATCTGGGCGACAAGGCAAAACTTAACAAAGCAACAAGCGAACTTAAGCGAATCTTACAAGAACATATCGACAACCTACTTAGAAGACAACTTTCCAACCTGGGGACTACTACATCTACTAACTACTACAAAATGTTCTATCGAATACGATGACGTGGTTTGAGAAATGGGGTATTGAAATAAACCAAGATAAGACACAACAAGTAATTTATACAAAGAGAAAATCAAAAACATACCCAATAACAATCAAAGGCGCAACCATAAAAGTCCACCCTCATGCTCACATGGAAGCAACACATCCTAAACAAACGATACGAAGTAAAAAATAGATACAGACAACTACTTTGGTTGATAGGAAAACACTCAAATTTAAGCCTGAGTAACAAAATAATGATTTATAAAGCAATAATAAAACCAATTTGGACATATGGAATAGAAATATGGGGCACAGCTTGCAAAACAAATATTCAACTTATTCAAAGAACACAATCAAAAATACTCAGAACAATCTCTCAAGCAGACAGGTACACTAGAAATGATGATATTCACAGCGATCTAAAAATGGAAACAATCATAGAAAACATGAAGACAAAAAGTACTAAACACACTCAAAGGCTACTCACACACCAAAATGAAACTATAAGACAAATACCAAGACTGGAACTTCAACCGAAAAGATTGAAATCAAGAACACCCACAGAACTATCACTAATTTAAATCAATAAAAAGATAAAAATTAAAAAAAAAAAATTAAAGAATAACAATGTATTCTTGCACTGGCAAGTAACATTTACTCCCAAACATCAAAACTACTAAAAAAATACTTATTATTGTTGATTTTATAAATAACAGATTGTATTATTAAATGGGAAAATGAAAAAAAAAAAAAAAAAAGAAAACAGAAGATTCAAACATATTAATACCAATTCCAGCTACAATTGAAGACCAGAATCAATTACACAGAATACCTTTACATATGTATATGGTAAAATGTATGCGGTATATAGTATTTTATAACTATACATTAAAGCAATTACCCATTACACAAGTAAGTGAATATACATGCAAATTGGCCAGCTGTAAATTTATTACGACTGCATCAACAATGATATATTTACGTACAAATGTTTGTCCCTTGTCTAGCTATGTACATGCACACAACAGCACAAATCTGTATACACCGAAAAAATATGAAAATCAAATTTTAACTGCAAATTTCTCAGCTATTTATATGTATTTTTAACTTTTTTTTAAACATAACTACATTTTATTTCCTTCAATACTATTTTTCAGAATTGTTTTACAATTCGATATATTTTATATTTAATTTTAAGTTTTTATACTCCAAAAATATCACACGCAAAAGTCTGGGTACACCTTACTTTAACCTACATATAATGGATATTATATCCTTTTTAGTAACTTGTGGGGTATCCCCCTCTATTCAAATCTTCCTTAAGGCGTTTTGGCATCGAATTTACAAGTTTCATTATTTCCTCTGAAATAATTTTGCCCTATTCCCCTACTATAACCACCTTGAGCTTTTTCTTTGAAGTAATTGTGTGCTGTCTGATATTTCTTTCGAGAAAACCCCTTAAATGCTTAACAGGATTGAGCTCCGGAGGATATGTTCCTAGCTGATTTTTGACATTATAAAGCAGTTAAACCTGTGTATTATGTGACGTATGTTTTGAGTCGTTGTGCCGCCATGTTTTAGGGTTCGATTTTTTGTATCTTTCTATTAAATTGATTTCCAAAATGCTTATATAGATACCTTGATTCATAACTGGTTCAAAAAATATTATGTTTCCCACGACACTGTTTCCCACTGGCGTACACCCACACATTATTATGCAACTTCAATCGTTTTTAGCAATACCGACTACATTTCTTTGTTGGACGCTTATACTCTTTTCTTCCATACTAAAAACTTTTTCTTTGATTCCAAAGATGCAGAACTTACTTCCGTCTGAGAATAGAACATGATTCCAGAAATCAGGGGCTTTAAAATTAGCTTATTTGCAAAAGATAGACGCTTTAAAATTATAGTGATTTATAATTTTTTGAATGGAAAAGTGAGCTCCACTAATGGGGAACCAATCTCTCTATAAGATTTGCCATGGTGTAAATGTTTATAACGTAATGCAAAAGTTAAGATCAATTGTCAAAAACCCGTAATTAGCATTGGTGCCTTAAAGTCTGACTATAATCACAAAAATTTCCATTTCACCGCAGGTAAAAGAACTGTATACAGACTTTTGCGTGTACCTATTTTTATAGAGTTTAACTTAAAATTAAATATAAAATATATGGAATTAGTTAAAAATACATATAAATAGCTGAGAAATTTGCGTTTGAAATTTGATTTTAATTTTTTTTTTCAGTGTATACAGATTTGTGCTGATAAGTGTACATACGTTTACTAGAGGGTTCGTAACTTTCACTGCAATAGAAAATAGTCTTTTTGTTTCTGTGCATATGATATATACATATGCACATGTACAGTGTATATACATACATATGTGTGTGTATCTGTAGGAATCGGGTTTATTTGCTTTATTATTTAATTATCGATGATTTTATATACAACAATTTTATTAATTCACAAAATTGTCTTGTGCTAACTTTTAAAATAAGAGAAACTGAACTTTTCTATAGTGCGTTAGGTGAAATAAGTCTTTATATATTAATTATTTATCAAAGAGTTTATTAGCTGAACAGACTTGGCGCATGGCTAGGAAATTTGAAACAAATATTCAGAACTTACTCATTATGTTACGACTTGACAATTTTCATGTGCTGTTGTTGTTATTGTTTTATCTGGTTTTCAAGTGGCTTCTTCATAAATGTACGTACATCTGTGTGCCTAGACATTTAAATTTGAAAATTCAGCGATTCACTTATTGGAGTTAGAGTTTTATACATATTCATTTAATTAATAACTAATTAGAAGGTTAAAACCAAGCTAAGCTAGCAATGGCTGGATAAAGTGTAAGGTTACAATAGTTAGTATATTTATTTTTTAATAGTTAATATAAAACACAGAATATAATACAGAATAGTTTTAATATGCTTTGTACGTTGTCGTGAAATATAATTTTTATTTGGTGTTGATTATGTTAGTGGTAATTTCGTTATTTTTATTATACCTTTGCAGAAATTCCATTCATTTTGGACATGAGTTAGAACGCTCCTTATGAGGCGTGGCAGACCCAACAAAGTGTATGTATTTTTGATCAGTGTCAATAGGAGAATCCAAATGTAAATGTCCGTCTGTTTCAACTCAAACTAGTCTCTCAGTTTTAAAGCTATTTCAATTAAACTTGCTAAACATACTCTCTATTCCCATAAGCTGCATATAAGTCGAAACCGGCCTACTATATCATATAGCTGCCATAGGAACGATCGGCCGAAAATGGAAATTTTCTAAGAAAAGTTTTCTTCTAAGATAACTTATATGTAACCATTTTTTAATTAATTAAACTTTATATACGGTTTGATGACAGCTTACAATGTTTAATTGTTATTGAATAGGATTTGGGGTATAAATTAAAAGCATGTTAGTTGCAGCGTTTGCCCAACGATCTGTTAGCTCTTCCCCAGGAAATTCTACGGATTAATCCCCCAAAGGTTTTGTAGAAAAATATATATGAATATAATATTTCTTTGTATTATAACAACAATAATTTATTAAAAGAACAATCTATTTCTTTTTGGTTTATGTTGTGTTTTTCGATTCAATTGTACCAATTTCTGTGTTTTTAGCTGTTAATTTATTATTTTTATTTGTGCAACATTCTCAATATAGTAAGAGATTCCATCAAGTAAACAAATTGTGTTTTTGCATATGGTTTATATAGTTAACAATAAGTTGGAAACAAAATAACATACTGCACATTAATTTTTAAACACCATATTTCATTAACGTTAATGGAAAATGTAAGATAAGAAAATAGAAAGAAACACAGTCGCTACAATAGAGTGCATTTATTCTATTAATACCATATGCATACACATGTACACACATACATTCAAAAATTATATGCACATGTACATATGCGCTTGAAATTTGATTTTAATTTTTTTTTGGGCTGCTAAGTGTATGTATGTATATGCTCCGAAAAAAAAAATTTTTGCGTTAAATGAAGACACTTTGTAACTGAGAGTATACAATGAAAGAAGAGTGTCCACATTCGTTCATTCAACAATTCATGGCAAGCAGGAAGCAAGTAAATTATGCATGCAGCTTGAAGTGCAATATAACAGAATTTAATGGGAATTTAATGTCGAAAACATTATCAGCTATCAGGTTTGTGTGCAAGTGTGTGAATTCGGCAAACAAACGCACATTCGAACCAAGTATGCGCATGAATACATATGCACATGTGTATGTATGTACATATGTGTATGTTCATAAGTGTATGTGTGATTCTGCATCTGTGAATTGGCAACATACATACATACACATATATGTGTGTACGTAGCGTATACATGTGTGCATTGGGACATTGTAGTATTGCTGTAAAAGCTTATTTAGAAATTTTTAAATTGAAAACGGGTATACTCGCCGACGTCCTATTTCTAATGCCCAAAGCTCGACAAGTGCGGTGAAGTCATCCATTGCATTTGGTGTTGGTGTATGTATGTGTATATCAGGCAAATTTATATTTAAACGTATTATGGTTTTCGTTGTTTGCTATCTTGCAAGTTTTAATTCTTATCACTTGTGATTCATAGGACTCTATAAATAAAAACAATGCAAGTGAAAGGGCTGCATACCGTATCCGCTGTTATTTTCGCATACGCATATAAACAATGCGAACCACATCATCATCCAGAACACTTTTATCGTGCAGCAGTTGAAATGCAACACAATAGCATAAACCACATTTGCTCGGAATCGCAAAATTAAAGTGCAGACAGATGTTTTGCAATGATTGTACGCACCTACTGAACGCTGCAGTAGATCATATTTGTGGACCTAAACAATAACTTTTCTAGTTATCTTCGTCTGGCCTATGATTTCATTCATTAAATTTATAATCAGTGTTACCTAAGATGTTTTAATGTTTAAGAACCAAAATTAAGCTATATTTTTCATTTAATATTCAGCAATTATCCTTAACACACTGAGCAAACACTTCGGATGTTAATACTAGATCTGAATTAAATATTGGTAGTTACCAGTTGATTAATTATTTCTTTAATTTTAAAAAGTTAACGTAAAACTTAAATAAAATATAAATTAAAGTTAGCACAGATAGAAGTAACTAATCAATAGAATTAGAACCATTTATATATTCTATATAAATTTTATATGTATATTTATACTTTTATATACATATGTATATACGTATATATGCGTATGTGTGTTTATTATGTATTATTTTCATTCTTATCGGAAGACATTTCTGTATTGCATATTTTTGTTAAATATATATATTATGTATTGCATATTTTTGTTAAATATATATATTATTTTTATAATTACTTTATAGACCTACCATGCTTATTACATAGTATAAGTAATTCACTTAAAATATGAGCAAATACGCTCAATACATCCTTTAAATACAAGAGTTTTTCGTTAACATTCATTTTCAAACACGTTGTGTTGTATAATATTAATTTTGTTTGCTATATATATATATATATTTATTGTTATTGATTTCATTGGATTTTGAACTTTTTGTTATAGAAGAAGTTATATAGGAGTACATAAAGACTTATGTATGCATGCTCTTATACTCCATATACGTACCTCTATGAATATGATTACTATAATTGATGGGTACGATGTGATATAACAATGTCCATGTAATTATATCAATTTGTGACAATATAAAATGAATTGTTTTAAAAAAATAATTTCACGAAAAGGAACAAAAACATACCTGTATGTTATATGATAATATAATTCAATTGAAGATTACTTTTTCTTTTTTTGTATATATATTCTAATTAATTAGCTAAACTTTTAGTTATTTCTTTAATTATTTTAAGTAAATTCTAAATCAATTGGAATTTATAAATAGATGTGAGTTAATTGACTTTTTATATAGAACTATTAAACATTAAACCTAAATTAAAAGAGTTTTGGTAAGTTTATTTATGTCTACATATTTTTTGTGATTTAAAAAGTTAAGAAATACTCTGATTCGTGGTGGAATTATGAAATTTAAATTTTTTACCTTTTTTAGCACATAGATATGAACTTGTAATATTGTTCCACTCAGCTGGAGTCAATGGCAAATGGCTAAATTTGAAAAGTTGACTAACAGTTTAAATTTATTAACATTGAGATAAATTATTAATGTTGTGTATGCTCTGAAAATGCTTGTTATGTTTTGTTAATTTATGAAGGATTCTCAAATACATTTTTGGATTTCTTTGGAAATATTTCTGAATTATATTACTATATTGAATCGATTGAATCGATATTTACAATCATTAAAAAAGAGAGAGATAAACAGTAAATAAAAAATAAATGAATAAATTTGTCATAAATTAATTAAGAAATACATATAATTAAATGATTTAAAATTTGTCCTTATATGGTATTACATATATTTATTTATTATTTATTTATTTATTATTATCTGAAGTTTGCAAACTTAATCGAAACGACTATTAATGTTGGTCAAGCATTTTTTGATATATAAGTATGTAAACATGGTCTTTTTGAAATATTTTTAAAAATAATTAAAAAAGTTTTGGATTTCTTAACAATTTCTTAAATAAAATATTAAATATCACTATCAAATAAAAAGATGAAATATATCGACTAGATTTCTTCTCAGTTGCCCGCAACCAAGCTTTTTGAATGATCTGTACTTATTGTATATAAATAATATATTATACATAGTACATATGCATTGATATACATTAATATACATACTTAGATATCCTTTTACAGTATGCACCATGTCCAAGTTTTGTTCATTTTTACCATAGTATGTATATAATTTGCGTGGAAGCATAATTTTAAATGAGCTTAAACGAAAACATAGACAATATACATAAAAAAGCCATCAGGGTATTTGTCTTTATTGTAGTAGTTTTAGGAAACAACTGTGAACCCGCATTTGCTAAAATCCAAGGCGACCGAGGTGACGGTACCACACCAGGCGGCTTAAATGTTTTTTCATGTCTGTTGCTTGTTGGTAGTTGAGTTTGTACTAAAAGAACAAAAATATATACATGTATAAATATATTCCTATAAGTTAGAAATTGTATATTATTAATAAGAAAGGAAAGCGATGTACTATTACAGTCGGATGCACGTGATTATCGTATTTTCTTAACTATGCTATATTCCGCTGAAATGTTGTGATGAATTCTCTGTTTGATTTTTACCAAATTTCTTTTACCTATTCTATTGTTTCTATGCTCTGATTTGAAAACATTCAATTATAAAGATCTAAAGTATTGAAAACCTAAGCCTTGGAAACATTAAAGGATCGGATCATGAACATGAAATCTTTGAAACTTTTAATTTTTGGTAACGTTTTGTAAATATAGCTTTTGTGTATTAATTAAAAAAAAAACTCAAAAATATATTCCACGTTATTTATTAAAGCTATATAGTCGTAAGATTTTCACCAAATTTGGTTGACATATATAAACCGTCACTAAAATAAAATCCAATGATATTGCTGTTCGACTTTGATGACATTTGACTAATATGTCATATGTAATCAGAATACTCAATTTAAATAAATTTAAGTCCAATAGCTATACCAAATATATATATGGCAATTGTATGATACAGTGTTTCAATAAAAAGGGGGAGTAAGCAATTAGTTCAGTGAGCATTATATTACTAATCTATGTGAATGTGTTAGCTAACAATTCTTATCATAGTCAAATATAGAAAACAAAGCGATGAAAACTTTTTATAACTTTTTATATTTTATTAACTATATTTCTTGAGATGAGTATATTATATCATTATAAACTGATACATATTAGTATATTAATATTCTAATTGGTGGGCACTGGGTATCTTGCAAGGCGAGCATACATAAATATAGATTTCTTACGTGTTTAATATGTGCCATTTGAAATTCTATATAGCTATTTCATCCTTGAACGCAGATGTGCGTGGCTCGAGTACAAAAAAAGCACTCAGAATTTAAACTGACTGCTGGAAAATTAACTTCAAAGGGGATTTGGAAAGTAACGAGTGTTAGCAAAATACGTTTTAACTGATAAATCAGTGTGCACGACAGCTGCACGAGGAGTGTTAAGCTCAGTCGACTGCCGCAGTTTTGGAATTGACTGGAAATTAGAGGAAGAATAGGGAGCAAAGAGAAGAATGGGCGATGAGTAAAGCACTGCCGGCAGGCACTTACATATCAGAATTTAGTACATTTAGAGTACTAGTACTTGTTGTAGTTTCGATGGAAAGTAAGCAAGCAAGCGAGCAACCATAGATCGAATAAGAAAAAGCAAAACACCAAAAGTTTCTTATAAGGGGCAATCAGTGCACTAGTGGCGCAACATTACTACTAGTATGTGCCTAAGACATAGTCCTCTAGTCTCAGGGCAAAAGGGAATCTCCCCATGGATGATGGGCATCGCATGAGTACGTGTGTGTCTATGCGACTATGAGTGTAATTTGAGTGTGAGTGTGTATACGAGCAGAATAACACGGTCCTGTAGGTGTGGATGTGAGTGTTTGTAACTGCCGCTCATGCCTGACTTCATTCCATGCTTGTGCTGCTGCATGTACTTGTGGAATTTTCTAAATCGTAACTTACCTTCCGCTCCGTTTATCATGCCGTTGACGTTTCCACTTGCCACAATACCACCGCCACCATCAGCACCAGCGCCAGTACCACCACCTCCAGCAGCAGTACCACCAGCAACGTTGCCGCTCTGGGGGATACCAATCCCGCCGCCGAATACATTGTTCTCTTGCTGCATTTGATTTGAGAAATGGGTTTCCTTGGCACGCACCACTTCGTTCAGTCCCTTGTTGTGGCTGGGTTGCTGCTTCCTACGCGCTTTTGTAGTAGTGTGCACATGAGGTGTTGCTGTCGTTGTTGACTTGGGCGGTAATCGTAATTCTGCAAGAAATTGCACCAATTATGAAAGACCAAATGTTTCCTTGCATAGAAATAAGGCGACGACGGAAAGTAAAACAAAGCCATACAAGATTATGAAAACTCGTTAAAACATGAACAAGTTAAAGTAATAACAATCATGAATACAAACTATTTTGTACATACATTTTTTTCATACAAACGATCAGTTTTCTCTCGATTTTTGCTATAATGCCTTAGTCACATTTTGATCAAATTTTGCTAATTTAAACTCATTGAGGTACAACCAAACCGACATTTACGAGTATATAATGTGAAACATATTTATGTCAATTTTTGGAAACTAGCTTCACAATCGAGTAACTACTTGGTGCTGGAACAGTCAGATAGATATGCACACTAAACGACTATTCGTAGACTTGATAATTATCGTGGTAACTTTCTATGTCAAAGTGTATAAATGATAAGGTCAACTATTATGACTACAAAAATCCGTCAAGACATTATTAAACCCCCTTTTCAACATTGAAAATAATAATAATATTAACTGAAAACACATGTTGAAGTAATTTTTTGCTTGAAAGCATTTAAAATGATAAATCAAAGTTATATTATAAAACAAGAATAATGAAATGAAATATAAAATAAAATAAACTTTATCTTTTTAATTGTAGTTTCTACACTAGACAGTCGTCTAAATGAAAATTAAAACTGAGCCCACGAACTTGAATGCAGCAAATGCGTAGAGAGAAAGTTTTCCGCTGATTGTGCAATAATTCATGCTTAGTTTCTACACTCCAACTCTATATTTAGTTGGCATTGAGAGATGGTGTTGGCATAAGAAGGAAAGGAAGGGGATAAAGGACCAACTGTGTATAGATAAAAGATAGAGAAAAGCTTTCGTCGTCTTTAAATGAGATCGATAAAAATAATAGACCAACGAAAATCCTAGGTGATTTATTGCACAGATACTGAACGAATTACACATGCAATGCAGACAAATACTTGTGCCCCTTCTTCTATCTGTCTCATAGGACTTGATGCTTTCGATTTTTAAGTAACGAATTGGTTTTTTTTTTGGTCTATCGTGAACTATACGAATGATTTGTTCAATTGAATATACGAAGCTTTGGCATTGAACTTAAAACAAAACAAAAATAATAGTTTATTGTTGGTCATTACCTTGTAATCGGATTCTCGTTTCACTTTTACCAAGTGCATTAACGCTTGAACAGCTATAAGCACCAAAGTCTGATTTAGTCAGATGTCGTATTGTTAAATTCAGATGCCATATGTATAGGTTAATCATTGCTTCCGATATGTTATATTTGTTTCCATTATGTAACTTAACATTTCCTGAAAATAAAATATTATAAAATACAAGAAACTATAAAGTTAATATTAAAGAAAATATTTTTATGACTCCTTGTACTATTTTTTTTTGATCGATTTTCTTTATATATTATATGTTCATAAACTACCTTCGTTACGGTACCATCCATTTAGAGGTTTTGGATATACCTCAACAATACACTCCAGTGTTACTTCTCTTTCTACAGGTGCTCCAACTAGTTGGTTAACGGCTTTTATAGTTGGAGAAACTGAAATTAAAAAAATGTTTGTAAAAATAAATTTTAGTAAAGATTACACTTTGTGGGAATATGAATGGAATGGAAAGAAAGCCATCACATTATCTGTATTATAGAACACATTATATTATTTTTATTTATTTATATTTTTTAATAAAATATTTGAAATTGACTTATAATTATTTCAAGTCCGTTTTTTGCCACTCAGCGTTGTAGTCTATTGAAAATAAAAACTTTTTAAAAGTATTTTTTTAGCTTATCCTGTTAATCAAACTTAAGAACAGAATTCGTATAGGACAATAAACACAGAAGTTATTTAAGAAACTATTTTCATTGTTGCAAGCAGAAGCAAAGTCAGTGATTCCTCGCTGCGTCAAGATTGTGACGCTCTACGAGTTCGTCGTGTGGCGCTTACGTCGCTTGCAGCTTGTTTGTGAGCATAAATGCAGGGTATCTTTCATGGGGTACATACTTCAGTTTGGGTCTGACTTGATTTTAATAAATTAATTCCTGTGTCATCACATACTTATTATGTATATTTCTGCGAATCGTCGTTTGTTAATTTATCGATTAAACGTTATCGATTAAAAGCTAGTTGTAATGATATACATATGATATGTATGTTGCTTTTTAATATCGATGGGATAAACATAAGTATATATGTGATCTTGCAGAACAATTTTAAAATCGAACAGAAGTAGGTATAAAGATGTAAAGTTGTTTTGTTTTGTTTTGGTAAAAGAAATAAATTTTTTTTAAATTTATTTTATGCAATTTGGTAAGCATTTTAAAAGAAGGCATAAGTGTATTTGTACGTTGCCTCAAATATTTTATTGTTTTGCCGACTGGGACAGTCCACAAAGCGTACAGAGTATAGAGAACATGTGCATACAATAGGGAAAAAGAGGACGGTGTCATGGAATGCGGAATATGGGATGTGATAAGGTGGCGCTTTCATAGATTTATTTTATGCTAGTTGAGTGAGTTGAACCAAGGGTTTATGTGTATGTCCATGTTTAAAATATTACATACATACATATATATTTGTATGTGTTCTGTTTCTGTGTTAGTGTCGGTGAACGCTTGTACGTAAATATATACATACATATGTATGTACATACATACATACATATGTACGTATATGAAGGACAGAGTGAGTTTGCCAGTGTAAATGACGACCGTAATGCTCTTTTTCAATGCAGCAGACTCATGCTGCTATTTTTTTTTGTTGGCGTTGGATGCCATTTCGCTATAGCAGTTTGTTTGCCGTTGTTGCTAAAGGATAATTTTAAGCCATAAATAAAATGGATTAAAGCACAATGATCCGCTCATCAAAATAGATTTCATCCACTGTAATTTTTCTCCGACCCTTTCTCTTTCTCTGCTCTCAAACATTATTAAAGCTTTCTGCAAAATCAATGATAGCCCCTTCTACAACAATTTATTTGAAACTTCAGCTCTACTATAAGTTGTTATAATACTAAGCAACCGAATCTCAAATATGTCACATACAGCGGACATACATTTGTATGTATGTATCCATTTGTATGTACACAACTACTTAATGGAAGCATATAATCAGCATCAGCAGCTGAGAAGTGTTGCAACATACATACATACACTTATAAGAACAAATTTGTATACACCGAAAAAAAAAGAAAATCAAATTTAAATGCAAATTTCGCAGCTATTTTTAACTACATTTTTTAAAACATAACTTCATTTTATTCTCTTTAATACTATGTTTTTTCAGAATTGTTTAACAGTACCATATATTTTGTATTTAATTTTAAGTTAAACTCTACAAAAATAGGTACACGCAAAAGACTGTATACAGTTCTTTTACCTGTGGTGGAATGGAAATGTTTGAGATTATAGTCAGACTTCCAGGCACCGATGCTAATTACGTTTTTTTTTTTACAACGGGTTTTCTACAATTGGTCTTCATTTTTGCATTACATTATAAAGATTTACACCATGGAAAAGAGAGGATTAAAAATTTCTATTGCGGAGCGAAAAATTATTTCAATACTATTTTTAGATAGCAAATTTTATAAAGAGATTCATACCCCAATTGGTGGAGCTCACTCCTCCATCCAAAAAATAATAAATCACTTTAATTTTACCGGCAGAATCTTGCCAAAGGTTCGATCTCCCGCCCGCCGTTATTAACGGAGCACGAACAAAGTGTTGTTATAAAGTCTATTCTGCATAATTCCAGGATGACAGTCCATGAAGAACAGCTTCAATCGCAGAGGATAGTTTTTCAAAACGGTTTCGGTGCATACGGTCCGCCGTGTCATAAAAAGTATGTGTACCAGAGTTGCCCGTAAAAAATCTCAATCTCAATAGGCAAAAGCGTCTTTCTTTTCCAAATTTTAAAGTCCCAGACTTCTGGAATCATGTTCTATTCTCAGACGGGAGTAACTTCTGCATCTTTAGAATCAAAAAATCAAAATTTAGTATGGAAGAAAAGCGTCCAACAAACAAAATGTAGTCGGCATTGCTAAACACGGTTGAAGTGGCATAATAGTGTGGGGGTGTATGACAGCAAGTGGCGTGGGAAACATAACTTTTATTGATTCAGTTATGGATCAAGGTGCTTACATAAGCATTTTGGATAACAATTTAAAACAGAGTGCTGAAAAATTGGGGCTTCATCGTTAATTTTGGTGTCACCCAGACAACGACTCAAAGCATACGGCACATAATACAAGGCTTTGGCTGCTCTATAATGTTAAAAATCAGCTGCGAACACCTCCATAGAGTCCAGATCTCAATCCTATTGAGCATTTATGGGATCTTCTCGAAAGAAAAACCGGAAACATACAATAACTTCAATGAAAAAGCTCAATTAGATATTAGTGGAGGAATGGAGCAAAATTACATCAGAGGAAACAATGAAACTTGTAAATTCGATGCCAAAACACCTTAAGGAAGTTTTGCAAGTTACTATAAAGGATATGATATGCATTATATGTAGGTTTAAGTAAGGTGTATACAGACTTTTGGGTGTGCTATTTTTGGAGTATAAAAACTTAAAATGAAATATAAAATATATCGAATTGTTAAACAATTCTGAAAAAATATAGTATTGAAGAGAATAAAATATAGTTATGTTAAAAGAAAATAGTAAAAAATACATATAAATAGCTGAGAAATTTGCATTTGAAATTTGATTTTAATTTTTTTTTCGGTGTATACAGATTCGTGCTGTTGTGTGTATGTATATTTGTAGGGTTGGCCACACCTCGTTCTACCTGTTACTTTTTTACCCATTTTCAATGGGCGGAGACTTTTCAAATGTAGTCAGTCAAACGAATCAGGGGTATCCTATAATCTTAAAATCTTACCTTAAGTCTATTTTGGGTATACACGATATGTGTCGAAGCCCATGTATGTATATTCAATAAATTTTGACTTGATTAGAAGAAAAAAATTAAATTCATCAAAAAGGTTTTTTTGACTTCTTCAATAAAATTGGTTTTAATTTTGTGTCTCAATGGCATTATTTGGGCATAATTTAATTCTATTCAAAAACAAAATTGTAGTACCGCTTGATTACTTGTGTTTTCTTATTACCTTTTCAAAGTAATTGGAATTTCTATAAAAAGATTGTCATGTGTAATATAAATTAATTAAACAAAAGTTGCTGCCAATTGTTTCCAAATTGAAATCACATTCTCATTATTATTTGCATGGCATTTAGAATATCAATCAAATCGTCGTTAAAAAATATTAGGTTACCTAGGAAAATATAAAATTTAGCCATTGACACGGAAAACGCAAAATTATACAAATATTTATGAATTCAGAATTCATAAAGTTACAAAAAGCTACACTCAGAGTAAGTACACTTAAACAATTCTAAATTCATTACTAAAATCATTTCCAAATTTGGAAATTGATTCTCAAAATCCAGCCTATAAATACAGCAGTTGTGCAAAAAACCAATCACCGATAAATTTAACAGTTTGATGTTTTCTTGAGATGCTGACAATATATTTTCATTAGTTTGACCTCTATTAAAAAAACACATTTTGTTTTAATTTTGCAAGTGTATAAAGTATTCGGCAGGGACACCAAAGACTTTTTAAATTGTTATATTTATTATTCATTAATCTTCTATAAATTTTAAATTTAAAACTTTTAAGAAAACTAACTAAGTACATAATGATTTATTATTATTACACGTTACACTTCTAATGGACAGTGGATTTGCTAATATAAGAACTGGCTACGTTACATTTCAAATTTAGTTTTCTGAGTACCTTACGCATATCATGTTAATAAAATAAATACTGAAAAAATAGTGATAAATCGTATAATAAACAAGAAACCTATAGAACAAAAAATTTTGGACGTACAAACAAATAATTTTCCATTGGTTGTACGTACGAAGTTTTGTGTACATATTAGTATTTATATCCGGTACCCAAAGGGTACACAACGTATAATGACTTCGTGACCTTGTCCGTCTGCAATGGTTACAAACTGATCAAGATTTTTTGGATTTTTGCCCTAATCGCTAAAAGTTTAATATAACCATATAAAACATTATGTAAATTTCAATTTTCTGCATATAGGTACCGGATGTTACACAATCGATATTCCTCGTTTGTAGCTTTCTTACTTGTCTTACAATAAATTGGATATACAGAAATGCCTCAACTTATAAACAATTATTTTAGATATTATGAAACGTGTTGAAGACTTCGAGATTTTCAACGAGGGCCTGTTAAAACGTCGAGATCTATTCAGATTTATACGTCATACAATGTGTGTTGCATCCATGTTTCCGTGGAACTCAGAAAAGCGTAATGGTGGCTTTATCGACTTAATCCAGTGTATCGATTTAACCTATGAGATATTTAATTACTTTGTTTGTGTGCACATTGTGACCTTATACATATGTACAATATGTATTTACTACGGAAAAGGAGATTTGGAGTTTCTTGTCAACTGTCTATTACAGACGATTATATATATATGGGCCATCACCATGAAGTTATACTTTCGACGATTGAAACCACGGCTGCTAAGTGAGATAATAAGATCTATCAATGAGGAACATTATATACGATCGGCCCCTGGCTTTTCTGTAGTAACAATGGAAGAGGCTTATCGTAGCTCAAATCTATGGATCAAGAGTTATGTCTATTGCTGTTTTATTGGAACTATATTTTGGCTGGTGCTCCCCATTGTCTATAGAGATCGTAGTTTACCTTTAGAATGTTGGTATCCATTTGATTATACTGTAAGTTCCTAATTTCATTTACATACAACAAATTTCTTACTGAGTTTTTTTCAGCAACCTATTGTCTATGAGATTATATTCTTCCTTCAGGCTATTGGACAGATACAGGTAGCAGCTTCCTTTGCCTCTTCCAGTGGCTTTCATATGGTGCTAGGTATTTTAATTTCTGGCCAGTATGACATTTTATTTTGTAGTCTTAAAAATGTACTGGCCACAACTTATTTGAAAATGGGAGCCAGTATCTCGGATCTAAGGTTCTGGATTTATTGTCTAATATTGTCTGGGAATTATACAATTTCACTAATTTTATTTATAGTAAACTGCAAGAGGAACAATCTATTGCGGACTCCGAAGTAAATCAATTTAGCTACTGTCGAGAAATACACATTCCTCTAGAGAAACTTCCCCGGCAATATAACTCTAACAACTTCAGCAACTTTCACAATGCCTTTAAGGAATCATTTAAGAACTGTTTACAAATTCATCACTATATCATACTAACACTTTCTAAAATGGAACGATTCTACAATTCCATCTGGATATTCAAGATTGCTGAAGTTACCTTTCTCATGTGCCTAGTTGCATTTGTTTGGACAAAAAACACCAATGGCAATTCCTTTATTCGGATGGTATCGTTAGGACAGTATTTGTTGCTGGTGCTCTATGAACTTTTTATCATCTGTTATTTTGCTACCATAGTTAATCAAAACAGTATTCGTTGTGGGGACGCACTTTGGCGAAGCCCTTGGCATCTGCATATGGTTCAAGTACGCATGGAGTATCTATTTTTTTTCCTGAACGCCCGCCGAGAGTTTCGGCTAACAGCTGGGAAAATATATAATTTGAATGTGGATCGGTTTAGGAACGTAAGTGAAATAACATTAAATTAGAGAAAACTATTGTTTAACTTTGCATGTAATTTGATAGACTATCACAACGGCCTTTTCTTTCCTGACTGTTCTGCAAAAAATGGATGCACGTGCCTAGATAACTCACATTTATAAATTAGCTTAAAATATTTATTAAATTATTAATATTAAAGCATAAAGTATATAACACATTTACTTGTATGTGTCACGAATTATATCTGAATGTATTTACAACGCGCTGATAACTCTAGTCTAAGCAATATTGATTATATTGCAGTTTTGCATTTAAAAACTACATTCCCGGTTTCATTTAGCCTGAATTGATTTGCAATAAATATTTATACCCGAAATTTATGTGACACCAATCAGATAGATGAGGACTAGTCCGACTAAATAAGTGTAAATATTCTTGCTCGACAACAATCTTAAAGATATAAGGCTAATTTTAGCACAGAAGGTTGATTTATGGGCAGATCTCATCTGATCATAATAAGCCTCTGATAATAATCTTTATAGAAAGTTAAGAATTCTTTAATTTACCTTCCTTTGCCTCCTCCAGTGTCTTTCATATGGTGTTGAAAATGGGAGACAATATCACGATACTGAGGTTTGTCTAATATTCGATTTCGCAAATTTTGTTTTTAGTAAGTTGCAAGAGGATTAATATATTGCGGAATCCAAAGTAAATCAATTTAGCTACGGTCTGGAAATACACATTTCTCTAGGGAAATTTCCCCGCCAATACAACTCCAATAACCTCAGCAACTTTCACAGAGCCTTTAAGAAATAATTTGAGCACTGGTTACAAATTCATCACTATAGCATACTAACATTTTCTAAAATGGAACGATTCTACAATTCTATCTGGATATTCAAGAATTCTGAAGTTACCTTTCTCGTGTGTCTAGTTGCATTTGTTTCGACAAAAAATACCAATGGCAATTCCTTTATTCGTATGGTGTCGTTAGGACAGTATTTGGTGCTGGTGCTCTACAAACTTTTTATCATATGTTATTTTGCTACCATATACATTTACGAGAGTAAGAAATCTTAAATTAGCAAAATCTATTGTGAAACTTTGCATTTTATATTATACATATACCCTTTCAGATAGCGTATTAATTTTCACCAAGAGTTTGTTATTCCAGTGGGGAGGCGCAAAATATATATTCTTAATCGACAGTGGATTTCAAATCTGCCTATCCGTCTGCTAAGTTAAGCTAAACATGTTAGTTTGTCGAACCATCCGGCTGAAACTTAGAGGATTTGAGCTTGGTGATACACGTGTGCGATATCGGTCAAACATAGATATTTTTGTATGTTTTCGTTTAAGCTTGCAAGAGTATGATATGTTCTAAAGAGCTAAGATAATTTAGCTTTCTCATTTCTATATTCTTTTGCATTTTTACTTTGCACAAACTTACACCTTTTTACAAATTTTCAATATGATTTAATAAATAATAATATTTAATAAATAAGCACATCATTACATTTTCGCTATGACCGCTATGAGGTACTTGCCTTATTCAGTATTAAAGTTGCCTTCGCAAGTCCAATTATGTATTCTTTGTTATTGTACTACATTGAGCAAGCTAAATGTTTAACAATTATATTTACTTTATTATTATTTCGCTTCTTTTTTTTTTGTATATTAGGTCAAATATCACCCTTCCGCTATGTTGCTCTTTATTCAATGTTTTATAAATTGTTACAAAATAATTTAGTTTTGCGTCGTTTTGTAGGTTATGTCAAGACCTTTCAAATGATATATAATATTGTCCGATACGAGGTCTGTCGTCGTTTGTAAATAGCCTCGAAATTCAAAAGACAAAATGGTGATATTTGACAACCTAATATATAGTTTTCTCATTCCCATACAAAAGCGTTTAATAGTATTATAAAATAAAAAGCAATAAAATTGTCTTTCTGGTTCTAGCAAGTACTACTTCATTTTTTTTTGTGTGATTTCTTGTATGTGCATTTATGCGTTCCATTCTTACAATACATATATCAATACACCCAAATATTTGCATAATTGTCTTATAATTAGTTAATAAACATTTTGTATATTATTATGAATCGTTTGTTCAGCTAATGATTTTTAATTGGGTGATAAATGGATATTTATTTGATTTTCATTTTTGAATTTCATGGGCATTCTATGAATATTTCGACTTAATACACAATGCAGTTAAATTATAATTTTAGAACTGCTTAATTTTGTTAACATATACAATTATTATCAAAATAATTTATTTATAGATGTAATACGTATATATTAAATTTTTTAAGCATATCTTTTTCAATTTATTGATCTAAATAGTTTATATTACAAAAGCATAACATCTTTACTATAACTGAAGGTCGAGCAGTTGTTCAAAAAACGTAACCAGCATTGTGCAAATGACATCAATAACTTGCAATTCTCTATTATTATTACTTTTTCACTTTTTATCGTTGAGTATGTTATTTGGTGTTATTGAATTTTTTTGCTGCTAACCATTTGTTGCAAATGCTTTTAATGTAGCATTTTGCTACTTTTTTAATTCTGCTGTTATATGTATTAATATAAATATTGATGCTTTGTCGTTACTATTGCTGTTACCTATGCTGACTAGTTTAAAATTTGTGTATTGCTAGCTGACAAGCGACATTTGAACAATACTCATGCTGTTTTCATGATTGTAGTGTTCCGTATTAACAATGACCTGGATCACATAGCCTTGGTGTATGCTGCACTCATCGATGGGTACCTTGTCGGCTAATAGCTTTCCACTATAAAACCATCGCTGGCAGCATGCGTCCACGTTTTCCGTGACCTTAAAAATAAATGAATGATTTACAGTGTAAAGACATTTTCATCGTAATTTACCTGCAACTTTTTCTTGCACTGTCCCACTGTATCTTTTGAGTACACAGGTAGTCTAACATCCGTCATGGTCGATGATATGCGTAGTTTGAGGAATATTTCGGTGCCGCCATCCACGGGTTCTGAGTATTCAGCTGGCGAATCACGTCCATTCTCCTCTTTAACAATATTTATTGGATATGACAAACAGTAAATTGGCACTTTGTACTGTGTACCTAGTTCATCGTAACACTCTGTCAGGTATCTGTCAGAAGAATAAATTTAGATAATCATAAATGTAACTAACATTGCACTTGGTCTAATCGAAATGGCTGGTAACACTGATTGATATATTTCATTGGGTCTGATACGCTTATTTCTCTCTGCCTGCCTACATACATTTTTTTTTGGTTTTAGAACGTCATTATATCCTCATATTCTCTTTGTTTTATTTTTTCCACATACATACAGACGTATATATTTAAAAACCAAGATGCTGTTAAATTATAATCAAGTGATTGTCTTGATAAACGCAAATATCTGTTGTCGTTACGAAGATGCGATTAATACGAAATGGAACAAAATAGAAAGCTGCAGTAGAGTATGCTTGAAAATTGCATAACTCCCATGTTTATAATTCTATCTGAACCAATTTGTGTGCTTCTAATGCGCTTTTTTATATGGACAAATTTGAATTCTTCATTATGACTTACAGAGCTCAAACTACCGACTCTAACTTTTAAAGTTAGCTTGTTAAGTTCTGATTCAAGTCGATTTTTAGAGATTTTTGAAGAGGGAGGAACTTGAACTTTGAAGAGGAGTCTCTATCCTTGGAGTCTATAAGCCTCTAAGGTCGTGGTGTTTATAAGTACAGACATATTTTGTTTAATCGGCTCACTAATTGTTATTTAAGAAGAATGGGATCTACCAAGTCAGCTTCCACTATTAAATACATTTCCCGGAGTCAAAATATCGTGATAATTCATGTCTGATTTGAAGTTTTAAAAGTGAATTTGTGTTGAGCGTTAAACACTTCACACTGGTCATAATAGTGTGGGGCATAATAACCTTATACCTTTTTTAATATTGTTGTTGATATTGTCTTTGCTCCAAAACAAAAATATATTATTCTTAATCAGATTAGTATCGAAAAATATGCATGTCCGTTAGTCCGTCTATGGCAACGCAACCTAGTCTATTTGTTTTAAATCTATTTTAATGAAACTTGATATACACACTACCTAGCTGGATTTGAGGTTAGTGACAACATATATATCTCATATAAATTTGATCTAAATCGAACCACTATATCATATAGCTACTATAGGAATGATCGATCAAAAAAAAATTTATTTTTTTTTAAACTTAGTGTTTGAGTTTAGTGACGTATACGTATATACGTCTCATATAAATGTGATCCAAATCGAACTACTGCAAGATTATCTTGACGGTCCGAATATGGCATATTAATATGCCATGCAGTTTTAGAAGAAAACTTTTTTATTTGCGGACTATTGTACATATGACAGCGTTCTTTTCATTACAGTTGCAACTTTCACAGTAAGACTCACCCATTAGGTACGGATATATTAGCACCATCTAATATGGCCTGTGCCATTTGAAAATCAAGCGTCTCTGCTGCATTTGTTGCTGCTCTGAGTGCATCCCAAATCTCTTTACGGCCATCGAACGCCGGTGCTGTATCCCAAAACTCATCGCGTTTAGAACGCAACTGCCCCTCGGTTAATGGCACATCAGAGCGCCACTTGATGGTCTCATTGCATAGCGGGCGATTTTTGCGCACAGCTCCTCCCATTGAAATACCTATGGCAATAAAATCACACATTGAACATGGATACAAAATTAGATAAAGCAGGGGCACTCACCTGCGCTAGCTGGACGCGAGGCGCTTGCTGAAGAAACACTTATTGTTTCATTGTCGGGATTCATGCGACATACACAGGCTCCCATTTTTATTAAACTTGTCTATGTTACTTACATTAATAATCGCTTGCGGCGGCTGTTTGTGCCTTTGTTTAATTTTAACAATTTTTACACGAGCAACAGCCGAGCAACGCGACATACAAAATTTTAACACAATGTGAAGTACTGTATATGTTGACACACACATAAAAACAACAGTAACTAGTTCTGTTGAGATCTCTAGTTCAGTTGAACGAACATACACAGTTGTTCGTGAAAGTACGATGAATCGTGCAATAGCTGTTAGTTTTCAAATTCAAGTCCGTCCCTTTATTCCTTTGTTCAACAAAATATGGTTTCTTATTTCGGTACTCTGACATTACAGACATATGAGATTGCCTTAGTAATTCGAAATTAGGTAATGCAACAAATTATTTCATTTAGTCAACGAATGAATACACATTTTTTTTATATTTATTTTCTTGTTTGTTTTCTGTTGTTTGTTTTGAACAACAAAATAAAAAAAAACAGTTTCGTTAGTCTTTTCTTTTGCGTTGCAATAAAAAATGCGGTAAAAAAATCGAATTATCCTACATAAACTAATTGAAGTTACTGTTAGCAAATATTCAACAAAACCAATAATCAGAGTTGTTTAAAGTGTGACCTAATCTGTATAATAAGTGTAATTATGTTCGGGATATTTAACAGTTGTGAAAAATGTACAAATTGCTTAAAAGTCGCAATTTACTTTTTATCTGCATATGTATTTTGAACTGCAAAATATAATATTTAATACAATATAATTAAAAAGAAAAAACAGCTAAGAACAAAGAAAAACCAGAGCGGATCAACTAATGGCTTAATCTGAATCTTATTTTCTTTCCAAACAGTACTGGCTGCCACTGTCAACTTTAGCACACGCTCATTTTCTCTCCTGGCATTTGGAATATTGAAGCAGCGCCGAAAGAAAACGACATCGTAGAAATGCGAAACAAGAAACCAGACAAGCTCGACAAAAATATGGCCCAACAAATTTTTTACAGCAGAAAAATAGAAAATAAATGACAGAGTTTCAGTCAAATAATTTTTTTTATTTAATTTCAATATTTTGTATAAATACTTTTTCAGAAGACATTAAAAAATAAAAAGAAAAGTTTTAAAAGAGTATCAATCTATAGGTAAAATTCTTGTTTACAAGATCGCTCGTAAATATCGCTTCCAGCAACCAATGGAAATGTCTACAAAAGTGTCGGACAACAAACACTGGCACGACCACTTCCAATAATCAAAAACGAAAGACTTCAATTTAGTTTGGTTAGCACAACGAACTTGAAAAGAGCTTGGCGCAGACAACGCAAAAGTCGGGGAAAAAATAATCGTTTAAGTCAGTTTCTCCGTCTCGAAAACGATACGTGCACACATGCGTGTAGTTCTGTGTGGCTTAAAATTGAAAGCAGCTGTATATATATAACATATACAAGAAGACAAAAAAAAAATAAGTAAGTTAAAATACGAGCACTCAAAATATGAATCAAAAGAAATCAAATGCTAAATATAAATTTAAAGTAAGCCACGCAGACAATTTAAAACAAGAAAGGCAAGTTGGGTTTGGTGAGCCGAAGATCTTATACCCTGGCTGACATGAACTTAATTTTTGAGTGGTTGTTCCTATTATATAGCGGAATGCTTTTAGACAAAAAAGTTTTCCTTCAAAAACGTAAAATTTCTTAGAGAAAGGTTACACTTTTACTAAATGCTTAAATAATTAGAAACAATTAATTTACAAAACTAAATGCATTAATGTGTAAATGTAATATGTGCAAAGGTCCTAAAAAGTACTTTATAATCTTAGTCAATTTGAAGAATTTAGTATAAAGTATATGTATACCATAGTTTGTTAAAAGTATATATGTACATATGTATGTATATTGACCGTCAGAACAAGATTCTTCCGTTGCACTGATATCGGATTTATTTCTGGCCCTTTGTCTCCCACTTCCTTACTCAATCACATCCTTTATTCTTTATTTATGCATTGAAATCGACTTTATTGCATGAACTGATTAATATACCTTTTCAGTGGGTATATTAATTTTAACTTGGAGTTTCTAACGCCCCGTAACGCATGGTATATTCAACAAAGTATTTTTATTATTGATCAGCATTAAAACATGTCCGTTTATTTTAACCCAGTTTACGTTTAAAGATATCTCAATGTGATTTATACACATAAGTCGCGCCGGATGAATCGGACCACTATATCTTATAGCTGCTATAGGAACGATCGGTCATGAATGAAGTTTTAGTATAAAAAACTTTTTCGCTTGTTAATCTATCCAACTGACACAAGTTTTGCTCAAGCTTGCATGGGTGGAAAATTATAAGCGATCCGAAAACAACTTTTTCTTGTTTACTTGGCTAACAGGCTTTGTGTTAAACAATTTTGCTTGTTATAGCTACTGTAATATAAATAACATTATATCAGGCTATTTCACAGCGTGCACTCAATATAAATCGTGTTGCTTGCGTAAATCAGTTAAAAGAGACAGATCGTCGATTCAAAAAATAGACGAACAGTAAGAGATTTACTCGGCCTCAGGTGCCGACGGCTAAATTAATGTCCATGTTTTTATATACGGTACCCTTTCATATTTTCTAAGCTCGCTACCACATCTTTTCAACTTCTGAGAACCGGATATTTAAAAGCGAGCACAGTTCACTGAAGTTTTCTTACTTTAATATAAAATGCACCACTTGAACATGGAACAAGTAGGGAAAGCTACAGTTGCGTGCACATAACAATTAAATACCCTGGACCCTTTAATAAAATATAACTGTATCAAATATAAAGGCTACTTTCATATGTATGCATCGAAAAGAAAAATTCTGATGAAGCAATTCGCGAAACGCGCTGCTCGCATTCACTTCGATCACTCACGTCGACATGCTCTTTGCGTGCATAATATATATACATATACAGTGGCTCACAGCTTATTTGACCCACCTTGTATATTCGAATTTAAGTGAGAATAACTTTTTAACTAAAGCAGATATTAAAATAATAAAAACGCAGGTTTTTCGGTGGCTATTTTAGAAATAACAAACAACTTAAATTTTATTAAATTAACAAAAGGTTTTATAATTTTTCAACTGAAAAGAAAAATACTGCAGTTTTCTATGTCACAGCTTATTTGACCCACTGCATTTAATGCTCAGCTTCTCTTCCAAGAAGTGTAATTTAACGGTTCTTTTTTTGGTTACTCTTTGCTCAATATATTCGCAAATAGAATTATCACTTTTGATTCGATTTTGTCAAGAAAGCACGCGAATTAGGCATGGGAAAACGTACAAGCATCGAACTACGTGAATTGGTCCTTAAACACCATAAAAACGGTGTTTCCCGGCGAGAAATCGCTAAAATTGTGAACATACCAGATGGTACTGTTAAAGCCATCATCCACAGATTCGTTTTTGAAAACCGCGTGGAAGACAAGGGCAGAAAAGCGCCAAATAAGATTTTCACGGAAACGGATGAACGTGAAATTATCAAGAAAATCAAAAAAGATCCAAGGATTTCGGCGCCAAAATTAGTCACTGAAATGCAGGACATAACCCGCAAAAAATACATACATATATACACGTTGACAATTTAAGCTGGTGCACTCTGTCAGCAAACTGATTTTACCGCAAAAGTTAATTATACGCGTACCCATTGAAAATGGGTAAAAATGGTATATTAACTTTGTGCAAAAGTATATATTCTTTCTCAGGAACAATAGACAAGTTGATTTGGCTATGTCCGTTTGTCTGTTTGAATGCAAATAACTTCAAGAGTATAATAGCTAGAGCACCAAATTTGGTGTGTAGGCTCCTGGATGACACGCCCCGTTTGTCCATAATATGCACAAAACCTTTTGAAGCTTTAAATAACTTACTAGAGACTTTTTATTATGCTAAGAATCAAAATAAAACACTATCTCTAAAATCTATTAATTAAGAATCAAAACGTTATTAAACATTAGTTTAATTTTGGTAACGATAGCGTAGCGCGATGTCTTTAATCAACACTTTTTTCGATTCATAATAGACTTCTGTATGAATGTACTCATTTGCGGCATAACAGATCTGCACAGTAGTGTAGTGTTTTTAAAAACACTGCACTCATTCTTTACTGTACAGTATACTCTATAGGTCAGAAGAAGATAGCACAACATTTTCAGTGTACTCACTTCGAGTGAGTACAGTATATGTTTGTACTCTTCGTGAGTGAGTACTACATTTGTCCTTCTTTAAACACGCTGTGCAGCTTGTGTGTTGACTGTGTACAACTGTGCAGATGAGTATTTTTTAATAAACATATAAAAATGTTAATAAAGCGTATAGTGAAGATTTTGATGTTCTGCAGTGGTGGTCAATACATAAAGACCGTTTTCCGCTACTTTATCAAATACCGCGAGCAGTGCAGCATCGGAACGGGCATTTTCTGTTGCCAAAAATTTAATTTGCGAAAAACGGTTAAAAATTGCCACCACTGAAGACATGGTAAATAAAATAATGTTCCTTCATTACAATATTAATAATTTAAATATAGATTCTTTAATAACATAAAATAATAATTATAATTAGTTTTAATTTAAATATTAATAATATCTAAATTCTTTATTTTATAATAAATACATTTGAAACGAAAATACAAATCAATTTTTTAATGGGACATACACACGAGAACTATAGATGTGTGTATGTACCAATCATGAAATTTCTCTCACTGTTCAGTAAGTTAGCTGCACACCAAAACACTGCACTGTACAGTGTTGACTGCTGCACATCAATTTTGCTGTACTCATTAACAGCTGTACAACTATCGAATGAGTGAGAACACTGTTAATCAAAACAGATAATACTACCCTACTCACTCACACCCAAATATACTGTGCAGAAAAAAGAGTGTGCCCACTTTTGGAATAAGTGATTCATTTGTCGTTTTGGATGGATTCATGCAGAAGTCTAATTTATAAGCCTTTGTATTTGACACAGTTATATTTTATGTAAGGGTACAGTGTATTTTACTGTCGGGTGCACGCGACTGTAGCTTCCTCTACTTGTTGTTTAATAACTTTTTTTCCTAATTAATCGATAACATTTTTTCAGGACTACTTAATATAGATACTTAGAATTCTCCTTCAAAAATTAGTCTCTAGTGTAAATAGAAGTTGGATTATTGAAAGCTTCAAATGGTTTTGGGCATATTGTGGGCGAACGGGAAGTAGCATACTAAGTTTAAAATAAACTCCTTGAAACTGCTTGGTGTTTATAGTTCTTATGGTTTAGAAGTTGTTTGCGTTCAAGCATGCAGACAGACGGACCTGACCAAATCGACTCTGCTATTGCTCCTAAGCAAAAATAAATACTTTGTGGAGTATGACACGCCTTATTCTGCCTTTTACGCACATTGGCACTAAGTTCATATACCCTTTTTTACCCATTTTCAATGGATAAAGGGTAAACAAATGGGAATATTTGGTACCAGCTAGAAAGATCATTGGCCCTGTCTATCATATATATTTGGAATACATATATTTATTTATATTTATATTTAAGCAATATAACCATGTCAATCAAATATTTTATGTAGAATTGTCTGACTTAATATTTTCGACTTCTGTACCCTGAGAATGCGTTACAAATTTAAATTTAAGCACATTTTCTACCCAATTGAATTCATTGAATAAACCAAGACATTTATTATTGAATCAACAAAGACCTTAACATACAGTCAAACAAAAAACAAAAGATCACAATTAAATGTCAGTTTCCAGATAAAATATGCCTATTGTAAAAAATACAACAAAATGTTGTGAGAGATGCATAATATACAATAAAGACTTATTATACCGTTTCAAACGTATACAAATTTTAGCTTTGCATTTATACTTCATCAACAACTGACAAATAGACAGAAAGAATAATTTACATCAAAAATATATATTTAATATAAATTTTAACCTATTTTAAGTTGGTGCAATATGCAATAATTTGTTTAAAGATTTAATTTTAATATTATTTGTTAAACTTTCACTTATTTTTGTTGCAAACCCAAGTAAAACAAGTAAGGAGGGCTAGAGTCGTGTGCACTCGACTGTAAAATACCCTGCACTCTTGAATAGAATATAACTGTACTTATGTTATGTACTCGACACGCTCACTTGTGTATAACTTGTGGAGGCGATGGGGGGCCTCGTACAAATACAGGATTTTTGATTGGGCCCTTTTGTTGATGTCGGTCCTACTGTTGCGCAGCTAGGGGCCATAGATCCAATTTAGTTTTAGGACGAACTTATAGAGCAGGACCTTATAGTCCCGGCTAAGGGAAGAGCGTGCGTCAATAAGCCACTGGAAGCGGCTGGCCGTTAGCTTCTGATGAGTCATGATGAGTGAGGTGGTGTATATACGGTACGTTATTTAGTTGGCTTTGGTGATTATTGTACCGTTTAATGTAATCGAAGGATAGTCTTGTCTGATTAGAGTAAGCTTGCATAGCTTGCATTTTTGCTCATTAACTTTTATTCCTCATTACTTTATTAAACAGTTTTTTGTCACATGCAGTGTAATTATTGTGCTCCGGTAAACTAAAATCAATAGTGAAGTTAGTGATCTAAAAAAGATAAAAAAAAAAACGTGAAAAGACGCTTAACAATAATAACTAATAAAAAGTATTGAAATTAATATTTAGAATAAATCAAAACGAAATACGTATGCAGCGATAACGAGAACAAGACGAGCGTCGACTCTCTACGCATCGGGTACTTCTCTTTCAAAGAACCAAATTTGCCAATAAAGCAAAATACAAACATCAAGTCGCCTGTGCAGACTGGAATAGATCGCTACATTCAAATCAAAAGTAAATCGAGCCTCCTTACCTCGAAGCCAAAAGTTATTTGCAAAAATTCAAATACATCAGAAACCCCCAATAACACCAATAGATTTGCAATTCTTGCAGAAAACGAACCTTTTTAAAGCTAGAAGACGAAAGAAAGAAGCATAAACCACCTCCAATTTACATACGAGAGAAAAGCTGCAGTGCCCTCGCCAATGAAATTATTGAGCTTACTGGAATAGACAACTTTTATGTAATTCCTTTGGTTAGAGGAAATATTTATGAAACAAATGTTCAGTCGAAGTCTGAAGACGACTATAGAATACTTTGAAAATATTTAACTGAGAATAAAAAAAACTTCTACACGTATCAATTAAAAAACAGCAAGGGCCTGCAAGTCGTTCTGTAGGGCATAGAATCTGATATAACTCTAGAAGAAGTAACAAAGGCGCTTAAAGAAAAAGGATTTAATGCCAAAACAGTTTTCAATATCCTAAAACCACAGCTACTCTTTAAAGTTGAACTAGAACCAGAACACAAAATCCTTATAAAAAACGAAGTACACCCAATTTATAAACTTGAGTTCTTATTGCACCGTAGAATTACTGTAGAAGAACAACATAAGCGCAAAGGTGCGGTAAGAATGTATGAATTGTCAAGAATATGATCATACAAGTTCATTCCGCAAACTGCGTCCAGTATGTGTAGTTTAGGGAGAATACAAAAGGTGCTGCATTTGCGGCGCTATCCCCACTGCTAATTACAAAGGTGGCCCAATATATAAGGAACTGAAAAGTCGTATTAAGCAGAGAGTGACAACTGCATGTTCCTCAAACCCTTACGCCATCTATGTCTCACCCAGACGTCTTCTTCTCCACCGCAGCAAGATCTTCATTTGGACCCGAAATCACAACCAAATATGGGGCATTCCCAGAAGCTCTAAAATCCGGGTTGGCGTCATATGATTTGCACACAACGTTTCCAACAACAGCGCACTTAGAAAAAAACAACCAACAACAATATCATCAGCCGAAACTACAATAAAACAATTTTGCAACAGACCACCTCCACTTTAAGAGGTTACCTATTCTACGGAACAAATCACACGGATGGTAAATCACATGGTGGAACTGATATCCTGATTAGAAATCGCTGCTGTATACTGCCCCCTCGCTTCACAATATCTGATGGAGAGTTCATCCAGTTTTTCAATTCACTGGGAAACCACTTCATAGCAGCAGGAGACTATCAATTATCAACATCTGGTACAAAACATTCTTTATGGAAAGCCCGTCCAAGTCTTGGCTCTCCACCTAAGTCTTTGCTCTCCAACAGAAACTCCAAAACATTCGCGGTACACCTTCAACTAAATCCAGCTACAAATTTGTTTATGCTTCCGGCTCTAGTACACGAGTCCCAAGTATCAAGTGAATTTATCAAGTTTCGTCCAAATGAAATTCTATACACCATTAAGAAGGAATTTTTTTTTTTGTTGCTTTGCTTTATTTATTGAATCTTCTCTATTTTTGAGACTAACAATAAGTTATCAAATCTTATACATAAACATCACAAAACAGTTTATTCATAAACTGTTATAGATTGCGCATCCCTAGGGTCTATCTCTTGGTTGATAGATCATTACGACGAAGACAGGAGAGGCTGATGCGGCTAATACAGCGCTGTGGAGCAAGGCTTTGTAGTCAAGGCTAAGGGGCGAGGGAGCATTGATAAGCCAATGAAGGTTATTTGCTTTTATTTTTAGTTGAGTTCTCTTAGCTTTGATGTGTCTGCGCCAAGTAAGTCTTCTATAGAGATGTTCTCCTGCGGTAGTGTTCAGTTCATTTACTTGCTATCATTTACTTTTATCCGCCAGTCGGATAGCCATCTTTCTACTTTGATCAAATGAATAACTATTTTCGCCGTTACTTACACTGGGCATTTGGAATTTTTCCATCTCACTGAAAAGATGAAAAAATCAACTATTTTAATGATACCGGAGCCAGGCCAAGATCACACTATCTCTTCATCATACAGACCAATAAGTCTATTATCTTGTCTTTCAAAACTTTTTGAAAAATGCTTGTTAACCTGAATTAATCTATATTTTTTAAGAGCTTATAACAAAATACCGTCACATCAGTTTGGGTTTCTGCAAAAACACGGTACTATTGAGCTGGTTAATCGCATAACATCTGAAATACGAAATGCATTTGAAAATCGAGAATATTTTACTGCAATATTTTTGGATATTTCGCAAGTATTCGGTAGAGTCTGGCTAGACGCTGTAATGTACAAAATCAAACCACGCTTCCCAATAACACACGTAAGCTCTTACAATCCTACCTCTACGACAGAAAATTTGAAGTCAGATGCAACTCTGCCATGTCCGACGACCACACGATCGGAGCTGGAGTCAAACCATATATATTATTTACACTGCAGATATCCCCACAAGTAGTCGCCAAATAACATCTACCTTTGCTGACGACACAGTTATTCTCAGACGCTCAAAATGCCCAGTGCAAGTAACAGCGCAAATGGCTATTCATTTGGTCAAAGTAGAGAGATGGCTATTCGCCTGGCGAATAAAAGTAAATGAAATGAAAAGCAAGCATGTTACATTTACACTTGACAGGCAAAACTGCCCTATGCTTACACTAAACAATACAGCACTCCCGCATGCTAAGTATCGTACTTAGGAGTACATCTCGATAGAAGACTTACACATCGAAGTTAAGAGAACTAAACTCAAAATTATTAAGCTTAGTTTGTTTTTATTGGATCTTCTCTTTATGAGTCTAACAATAAGGTTGCAAATCTTAAAATAATACAATGTTTTCATTCCGAACGTACCACGGTGCCCCGGTGATGGTTCTGAGAATTTTTGATTGAGTTCGTTGCATTATATCCACACTGCTGTTACTGGCATTCCCCCACAACTGGGAGCCGTACATCCAGATTGGTTTCAAGACGGTGTTATATAGGAGTACCTTGTAGTCCAAGCTAAGGGGCGAGCGGCTATTGATAAGCCAGTGGAGGCTGTTGGTTTTGAGCTTTAAATGCGTTCTTTTGGCTTCAATGTGGCTGCGCCAGGTAAGCCGTCTATCGAGGTGTACGCCAAGATATGTTACTACATTTGCTATCGGAACCACTGTGTTGTTAAGAATAAGTGGAGGGCAGTCTTGCCTGTTAAGAGTGAACGTTACGTGTTTGCATTTTTGTTCGTTAACTTTGATTCACTAGTCGGATAGCCATTTCTCCACTGCCACCAGGTGTATAGCAAGTTGCGCCGTTGCTTGCTTGGGGCATCTCGAACGGCTTAGGATCGCTGTGTCATCTGCAAAAGTGGATGTGGTTAGATTCCTTCTCGTTGGAATGTCCGCAGTGTAGATAAGGTAGAGTGTTGGTCCAAGCACGCTGCCTTGAGGAACTCCGGCTCTAATGATGTAGTCATCGGACATGGCTGAATTACATCTTACTGAGAATTTCCTGTTGTATAGGTATGACTTCAGAAGTTTGTGAGTGTTGGTTGGGAACATTTCTGTAATTTTGTGCATTAGACCTTCTAACCGTACTCTGTCGAAAGCTTGTGATACGTCTAGAAATATCGCAGTGCAGTACTCCCTTTGTTCGAATGTATTTCGGATTTCTGAGGTTATGCGGTTGACTTGCTCAATGGTTCCGTGTTTTTCTCGAAAACCGAATTGATGAATCTGGATTTTGTTGTGTTTTCTGAGATATGGGGTAATGTGTGCCAAGAAGCATTTTTCAAAGAGTTTTGATAGACACGTTAGTAAACTAATTGGTCTATATGATGAAGCGATTGTGCGGTCTTTGCCAGGTTTTGGTATCATTTAATGATCGACTTTTTCCATCTCTCTGGAAAGTGTCCGTGTCTCGTTATTGCATTGAACAGCTGGCAAATAGCTCGAACAGCACAGAAAGGAAGTTCAATAATCATTTTTGGTGATATTAGGTCGCATCCTGGAGATTTTTTTGGGTTGAGTTGTTCGTTTATGATTTTGAGTAACTCATGTGGCCTAAATACAATAGGTTCATACGTTGATGTGTCGATATCTGATGTTGCTGGCAGTGAGATCCCGTTTGATGATGTGTTGGGCTGAAATAGATTTTGAAGGTGCTTTGCAAATCTGACGGCTCTTTCTTCGTCGCTTCGAGCCCAGTTGCCTGTGGATGTCCTTATTGGCATTGCAGATTCGATTGGTGCGCAGAGAGATGAGTGTGTTCTCCAAAGTGGGAACTTGGAGCTCATTGGGGATAACTGTTCTATGTAATGTTTTTGGGACCTTTCTTCTTCATGACGAAGTGCAGCTGAAACGTTCGTGTATCTATTATTGTACGATGTTTTTTGCGTTTGTGGAGTTGATACGCGAGCTGCTGCGACCAAGACAGATTCAAGAGTGTTTGTGGATAAGTTGATATCAGCTTCGTCATTCAAACGTGGATTCAACTCAATGTGCGAACTTATATATTTTTTGTACTTAAGCCAATTGGTTTTATTCGTTGTTAGTCTGAATGGTTTATCTACCGCAACTGGATGTAGATTTAGATGAAGAAGTACAGGCGAGTGATC
>JBAMBR010003317.1:0-53664 GCA_037044475.1 Zaprionus obscuricornis | reverse complement strand
CTTATAGCAGCGTAGAAGGCGTTTCTTTAACTTTTACTGCTTGAACTGCTGAAAGTGCTCTCGAAATGTTGTGGAAATTATTAGGGCTTCGTGAGGCAATGTCTTTAAGTGCTATTTGGATTAGGCGAAGAATTGTTGTTGTCACAATTGTTAGGTGTTTACGTTGTGGTAACGATAAAGTGATTAGACGCAAGAAAAAGTGACAACTATTTTTTTTTTTTTTTTTTCATCATACAATAATTTACCTTTAACATGAAAGAATCAGGTTAAAGCTGAATTTACTGAATTTATTTTTATATTTTTTTTTTTACTTACAATTTTTTCATAGTCATCAATTAAATTCTTTGTTTTTATAAATAATTTTATATATAAAATTTACAAATTTTTGTTATTTCTCATTTATCTTTCACATGAAACCTTTGAAAAAAAATTAAAATTCTATAATTGCTGAAAAACCTTTTTGTTTTTAGATGTATTTATTTTAACAGTTAACAAGCTAAAAAGCAATAGAATAAAAAAGTATATAAATATTTCAAATATGTTCAAAAAATTTTAACATAAACATTTACAATTTGTGCAAGCCGATGAATTTTTACTCTTGAAAACCTTAAAATATAAAAAGACTTTTCTTAATCATTATTTGCGGTATTTTATATATTATTAAATTGAGGCTTAGGATCAATAAAATCATTCAAGGAATTCTACGAAATTTGCTTATTTATATATATATGATGTATAAAAATTAAAGAAATATTTATATGTGTTACATATTTCATGAGAAAATTATATTACTCATTGCAAGTGTATAAAAATGTAAGCAATTTCATTGCCTTATCTGCTTTCATGTAACGAACAAATTTTAATGAATTTTATGCAAAATAAAAATACTAACTGCAGTCATTGCTTACCTGCCATACACATACACTTACACTTACACACACAAACACACAATTGTATATTATTGTATCAAGTTAAAGTTTGCACTAAAAAGTTTTTTGCACAATGTTCGTGTGTAAAAAATACTTGGATTTTGATATGGAGCAGTTGGAATCCAATTCACACTTTTAATTGTATATACACAGTTACATATATATTTACATAAACGTATACATATACATACATATATACATATATATATATATATATATATATGTACATTTATATTTTGTTGTTTGCTGCATGCTTGTGGCAAGTCCGTGTCTAGAGCAACAAGCACACAAAAAATAAATGGGAAGCAAAAAAATATCATACCATACAAATTGTTTGTGTGCTGACAATAGGCCAGACATATACATTTGCACATTTACATATAGTTATATATATATATATTTATATGTATATGTGTATATGTATTTGTGTTGCCTGTTGAAAGCCAGAAATTGCAATGACTATTTTTTTTTGTTTCTGCATTCATATGTATGAAAAAATGAAAAAATTGAGCATGGCGTAAAATAACTGTAATTAACAGCAACGTGCAGAAATCAAAATCAACAACTCACAAAAATTGTTCTCAACAAAACGCAAACAAATTATTTCTTAAAGATTTTTAAGATAAAACAAAAAAAAAAACAATTTTTCGTATTTTCACTTACAGCGAGCTACAAAAATAATATTGATTTTTTATACACTTGCTCGTGCATATTAATATTCTGTTCAATGCAATGCATAGCAGATTTCATAAAGTTCTGATTATCATAAGCTGCGTAAGCTGGGTAAAAATAGGGCGAATCGGAGCACTATATAATGAGTAACAATTGGCTGAAATTTTGAATTTTTTGCTTGTAAGAGTATAAAAATTTTGTCGTGTTATATTTAACATAATAAATTTGTTTTTCTATAATTATAATATGATTAATATATGTTATATACAACATAACTATTTTATATATTGAACGCACATAATATTATTATCAATCATTATTGATTATAATTAAATTATTAATTATTTTGCAATTGTACTTAATAAAAAAGAGTGAAACTTTTGTTTTAGTTTGCGGCTGCACATTAAAACAAAGTTTTTAAAAGCAACCACAACATTGACGTCATGTGTGGCAGGTTGTGTTGTTGCAAGTTTTTGTTGCTGACGTAGTTAAAGTTGGGGAAATGCTTGCAAGCAGTCTGCAGTGCAGCAGAGTGGCAGCTTTAAAGCGCTTACTGCTCAGTTAGCAGTTTTTATAGTCAAAAGGCAACACGCCAAGTTGCTTAAACAGCAACAAAAGCAACAACAATAAGCGCCATTTGTTGCCACATGTTGTAACTGTTGCCGCATTAAATGTGCGCACCCCCAGCTGTGGTTCATGTTGTCGTTGTATTGCAGCTGTTGTTGCAGTTGCGCGATGTGAATTTCACTTTTATGTTGGCGGATCTACGGCACTTTTATACTGTTGCAACTGAATGTTTCCCCCTCGTCTCTCCACTCTTTATACCCCGCACCATGTTGTTACAGCGTTAGTTCACTGGGCACCACCAGCAGAGATTTCACTTCATTTTATGTTGTCAGACTTCCGAGTGCGCCGAGTTCTTGTTATAAAAAAGCCAAATTCATTTTGCACATATAACTTTTATACTCAGCACACAAATGCATGTGGCCATGGCTCTATATATGTATATGAGTATGTGTGTGTGTGTGTGGTTATGTGTCTGAGTATGTTTGTAAAATGTTTACTTTCCCTGCTGCTCCAACTTGACATTCTTGGTTAATTTTGCAGCCGCAAATCTGTAAAAAGAGCAAAATGTGCAAAATGTGTGAGAAATGTGAAAGAGAAAACTCTCTGGAAAAATATTATTGAAAGAACTTTTTTAATTTTCCAAATTTCTTTTTTTTTTATATCATCATATTTCATGTAATTTATTTTTAATTTTTTCTCTCTTACTCTCGCTCACTCACTTTGTATGCTTGTTTTTTCATTACAGCTCAAATTGATGCCGAATCTGAAGAAATATATAAACTTGATAAAACAATTATCATATTACAATCGATTCAGGTGAATGCAGTAAAAAAATAAATGAAATACATTGAAAAATAAAAGTGAAAAATCATTAAAATTAAAATTAAAAATCACAAAAAAAAATCCAGAGCTATCTTATGGCCAAAGTGCAAAAGATAACTGAACTATAAAAAGAAAAAAAAAACAAGTCTAATCAAACTAAACCAAAAACAAAAACAAAAGTAACGTAAACCACCGCTAAACCAACCAAATAAACAAACAACAAAAAAACCAACAAAATATATATACCAAAAAAAAAAAAAAAAATACTAAAATAATACTAATCATATTAATAATACTAAAAATAAATAAAAATAAATACAACAAAATGACGCTGCGCATATCGTGGAGATCGAGAATTCATCTTGGACTCAATATTAAAAATTTTAGCTTCATTTTGTTGCTAATAACATCGATGGCGCCTGTACAAACGGGACGCATATTCGGTAAGTTTTATACAAAATTTAATAAAATACAAGAAAAATATGAAATTTTTACTCGAATTGCGTGAAAGTGAAAGGAAAGGAAAATATCAAAGACTATGTTTGTGTGTGTTGGTCGAGTTATCTAATTTTCCATCAGATGTTTAAGCTAATTAATGCGCACAGTTTGCAGCTAATGGAATTTTTAATGCAATGAAGACGCAACATGGACACGATCCATAATTATGATGCTCATGATGATGATGATGATGATGGCAAATAAAGTGAAGCTGAGCAAATGCTTTAAATTTTGCCATCCCTTGTCTGAATGCCTTATGTTAGATGCTGATACCCTGCATTATCAATATTAATTGGAGTATATTAACATTATGTTTAGATGTTAGCAAGTAAAGAAGTAAAGGGTATATTCAAGTTGTTCAATTGACAAACTCTTTACGCTGCTTAGTTGCTTAGTTGTTCCCCTTATTGGTTTGATGCCACATTGTTTCTGGCGGGGTTACACGTCATTTTTGTATTAATTAAAATTACAAAAGGTTCGTTTTTTCTTATACATATATATATATATTTTTATTTTTTTGTTTTTTTTTTTTTTTACATGTGTCTTGACGTCATTTACGTTAATGAGGTCCCTCACATACACACACAGACACACAAACAAATTATTAATATATTTACATATTGCTTATCATGCTGTTATTAAAGTCAATTGTTGTTTTCATTTACACGTTTGTTCTTAATGTGTATGTGTGTCTCTTTGTGTGTGTGTGTGTGTGTGTGTTTGTCTGGGTTTTGAAAATAATTAAAAATAATTACACATTTTGGTAACACGATTGAAAACCATAAAATTAATAAATGTAGAAATGAATAAATAAAATTAATGAAACCGCTTTCGACATGTGGTTAGAAAAAAAAAAAATATATTTAAATATATTTATGACACATAACGCACATTAGTTTTTGACCTGAATTCAAGTCAAACGAGTCGCATAAATGTCGTTTAAAGGGTTTTGTCGGGTTGCAAAGTAGTGACAGCAGCAGCAGCAGCAGCTAATTGCAGTTTTGTCTGCCTCGCCGCACTTGAAAAACTGGTGTTAGATTTGTATAGGCAACGGCAACAACTCTCTCTTTCTCTCTGTCATTTATGCCACTCACAACGACGACAACGACAACGATAACATACAGAAAAGCAAAACATTTATATATACAGATATGCATATGTATGCATGTATATATGTATTTATCTATGTATGTATGTATTTATGTATAGTTAGCAACAACTATGAACAACTGTGTGTTGCAGCGACTTTTGTTGACACACATTTTGTTTTGCGGCTGGGCCCCAAAAAGTAGACTATGCGAATGTTCGCGCAAATGAGAAAATTTGCGCGCCATCATCATCAACAGTAAAAGAAGAGATGAAAAAAAAGAATTACCGCGAACAAAAACAAAACATAGAGTGAAAAAAAAATGACACTTAATGCCGTGTCGAATTGTCTGCATGTGTATGTGTGTGTGTGTGTGTGTGTACTTGTCTGTTTGTCTAGTGGTATTAGGCTGGCTGTCATTGCAGCGCGCACTGCTGCTGCTGCTGCTGCTGTTTCGCTTGCTTTTTGTCGAGCAATTTATGGTGGCAAACAGCAGGCAACCGCTTTAGCCACAACAACAAAAGCATAGCAATAAAACTGCAGTGAGGCAAGCAAACACACACACACAAACACACATACACACACACACAGATGTACATGCAGCACGCTTTCATGCTTAAAACACATAGAGAAGAAGTGAAAGCGTAATGTTTACGCGTTTGTTTGCCATAATTTCGATTGTTTTCACATTGCATTGCACATCGCAACAGCCGTTGTTATTGTTTTTGTTGCTGTTTGTTGTTGCCTTTGCCATCCATGCCTATTGACTGGTAAACGTTTCTACTTTCCCACCACCCAACACACCACCAGTCATACACCCACAACATGGTTGCACAGTTACCGAAAACTGCAATTGCGACATTTTGCTGCAAAATTCACATAATATTGATGGGAGCACAGCTTGGCTGCTCAGTTATTTTTTTGTTGCTTGTTGCAGTGAAACTTTTGCAAACTGCACGCACTCACAGTAACAGCAAAAGCAAACAGAAAACAAGTAAGCAAAATTATGTGCGACTTTATAATATCCTGTAAATAAGTTTCGTTATTCCACTAGGAGCAATGCATGAAGAATCCAACTGCTGCCTCAATATACTCTCATTGACAGTTATGATTGAATGAGTAGTAAAATATAGTTCGTAATGTAAGTAGCACACTTTTGTTTTCAAGATTTCTTCAGTTCAGTTTTGTTTCGGTTAAGTGCAAACAAATGTTGCACAATTAAAGTTATCCAACAAGTTGAAAGAGACGAAAGAGAATGCTAAAGCGTAACTCTAGCTGCTCAAATTTAAAAAATACTTGAAGCCACACCCACACTTTCACTCTTAAATTATCACAACAAGCAAAAGTAGCATAGCAGCATAGCAGCATGCCATCAAGTGCACTTTATAATATTTTCAACATTTTCAACAAAAGCAATAGAAAATATTCGTTATATCGAATTTCAAGCATGTCAAAGTTATTTTTAGCAAACAACAAACAATATTAAAATGTTGCCATTATTTTAGTTAAAGCTATTCGATCTCTGTCAATTTGTCAGCAGTGTGAGAAAGTTAAAAGCAAGGACACTGTCACCTTACTGGCACTGTCCCAACCTCCCTGACGACGAGGACGACGACGACCTAGTCTTAAGAGTGAAAGAAAAGTTTTGTTTTGCTACTATTTCAGGCAGCAGCAACTGTTGTTTATCATAGCGACAAGGTGAGCAATCACTTCTTTTAGATATTCTATATATATGTATACAATGACAATTATATAGCAAGAAAATGTCAACAATATATTTGATATATTGAGAAATGAATGCTCGACTAATGTTACTTGCTGTGTTATTCAAGAAAAAGTCTGAAGTATGACTTCAACTATATTAAAGTTTTGCTATTGAATTTTTTATGTTGTTTATGTTATTTTTATTTTTCTTTTTATTTATATTTACAAAGCTTTTGAACAATAAAGAATTTTGAGGCCGCATTTTATATTCGACTCATTACATTAAGTTCAAACAATTGGCGACATCATCAAAATACAAAAAAACAACAACAGAATCTTTAGCAGCAGGAGCAGCAGCAGCAGATATAGTAAGACTTTATAGTAAGCACTGTATCTGTATATTTGGCAGTTGCTTCATTTGTCTGTCGTAATTTCTTTATTAGATTCATTGCGCCTTCCCCTAAAGGCAAATTTTCACTTTTCATTGTCATTGCCTTTGGCATTGGCAGTGGCAGCAGCAAAGAGAAAAGAAGCCAAAAACAATTACATAAATTACTGTTGACTTTGACTTAAGACTTTATTATTCTGTGACTCAGTCAGAACTTTATCTATTTGCTTATGAAATATGTATAAACTACACAAAGAATTATTTCACATTTTTTGTCAATAATATTTTTTCTTCTCTTTTTTGAATTATTTGCATAAAAATTGAATTTTTATTTTTTGATTGTTTATGTTTTTTTTTTCAGAATTGATCTAAAATTTAAAAAAAAAAAACCAAAAAAAAAATATGATTTGAATATGGAAAATTTGTTGTGTATCTTTAAGCAGAATGTTTGTTAAAACTTATGTAAGCTTCAACATAAGCTTAATTTGCATTTTTTTGCTTTCTCTTTTATTTCAATTTTTGTTTTTTTTTTTTCTTGTTGATAACAACTATGAAATTGTAAAATCAAATTTTTTGGTTTTGCCTTTATGCAAGGGAATAAATGAAAAATCGAATGAAATTCTTGTATTTTCAACATTATTTTTTTTTTTTTTGCATGTTGCTGCTGTTGTTGCTGGTGAAATTTGATTTCATTGCAAATGCTCGATTAAATATTGAATTAATTTGATTAAGATTTTGTTTTTTTGGATTTTTGATTTTTCATCTTTTAATTGACAAAAGGAAACTTTTGTTCATTCTGTATTATTGTGTTTGTTGATTTGATTGGAAATTATTTTATGCAGAAATGAATTTCTATTTGACGCATCACTTGTCTTTACGTTTCATTTTGTAACGTTACGTTACATTTTGATTTACGTTATGAATTGTGCAAATTCTATGCTATTGCATAACAATATGAAAAATTGACAATTTTTCCCATGAGAAACATTTGCAATGGCAACAGCAACAGCAACTGTAAACTGCAACTGCAAGAGCAACTGCAAACTGCAATGGAAATTTATTTTGTTTTGTGCAAAATCCTAATATTTTTTTTTTTTTTTTTTTGTTGTTGTGTATTTTATTGATGTTTCTGTTATTATTATGCGTTTAATATATTGTATTTTGTAGTTTGTATTTTATATTTGTTGAGGTCAATAAAATGTCATTACATTTGGGTCATTAGTTGCTCTAATTGAATCTAATGTTTGTTTATCAACTTCTCATGCGTGCAGTTTTATAGTTATATAGTATAGTAAATAAACAAGAATTGATTGGAAACTTATAACAATAAATATTGATAATTTCAACTGTATAGCAATGTGGGAATAATAATATTTATTGAAAACAATATAAATTAATTTTAAATGAAAATTAATGTAATTTATTGAACATTATAATATAATATATTTAATCTGATGTTATCTCAGCATAAATACAAATAAAATTATTAAGTTTTCAAACGTTTTATGCAACATTTATTTTGTCTGCAATTTGAAGCTTTGCTAAATAAACAATAGAAATTATTTCCGCTAAGGAAAAAGTTATTCAGTAAATGTTTTAAATAAACTTGCTTAAAAGTTTCATGATTAAACTCTGCTAACGAAAATCTTTTCATCTTTTTTATATATACAAATTTTTATATTAAAGTTGTGCGGTTAAGCTTAAAGTTTATTCTTTACCCGCACAACTTTAATATAAAAATTTGTATATATAAAAAAGATGAAAAGATTTTCGTTAGCAGAGTTTAATCATGAAACTTTTAAGCAAGTTTATTTAAAACATTTACTGAATAACTTTTTCCTTAGCGGAAATAATTTCGTATTGTTTATTTAGCTAAAGCTTCAAATTGCAGACAAAATAAATGTTGCATAAAACGTTTGAAAACTTAATAATTTTATTTGTATTTATACTGAGATAACATCAGATTAAATATATTATATTATAATGTTCAATAAATTACATTAATTTTCATTTAAAATTAATTTATATTGTTTTCAATAAATATTATTATTCCCACATTGCGATACAGTTGAAATTATCAATATTTATTGTTATAAGTTTCCAATCAATTCTTGTTTATTTACTATACTATATAACTATAAAACTGCACGCATGAGAAGTTGATAAACAAACATTAGATTCAATTAGAGCAACTAATGACCCAAATGTAATGACATTTTATTGACCTCAACAAATATAAAATACAAACTACAAAATACAATATATTAAACGCATAATAATAACAGAAACATCAATAAAATACACAACAACAAAAAAAAAAAAAAAAAAATATTAGGATTTTGCACAAAACAAAATAAATTTCCATTGCAGTTTGCAGTTGCTCTTGCAGTTGCAGTTTACAGTTGCTGTTGCTGTTGCCATTGCAAATGTTTCTCATGGGAAAAATTGTCAATTTTTCATATTGTTATGCAATAGCATAGAATTTGCACAATTCATAACGTAAATCAAAATGTAACGTAACGTTACAAAATGAAACGTAAAGACAAGTGATGCGTCAAATAGAAATTCATTTCTGCATAAAATAATTTCCAATCAAATCAACAAACACAATAATACAGAATGAACAAAAGTTTCCTTTTGTCAATTAAAAGATGAAAAATCAAAAATCCAAAAAAACAAAATCTTAATCAAATTAATTCAATATTTAATCGAGCATTTGCAATGAAATCAAATTTCACCAGCAACAACAGCAGCAACATGCAAAAAAAAAAATAAAAATAATGTTGAAAATACAAGAATTTCATTTGATTTTTCATTTATTCCCTTGCATAAAGGCAAAACCAAAAGATTTGATTTTACAATTTCATAGTTGTTACCAACAAAAACAAAAACAAAAAAAAAAAATGAAATAAAAGAGAAAGCAAAAAAAAATGCAAATTAAGCTTATGTTGAAGCTTACATAAGTTTTAACAAACATTCTGCTTAAAGCTACACAACAAATTTTCCATATTCAAATCATTTTTTTTTTTGGTTTTTTTTTTTTAAATTTTAGATCAATTCTGAAAAAAAAAACATAAACAATCAAAAAATAAAAATTCAATTTTTATGCAAATAATTCAAAAAAGAGAAGAAAAAAATATTATTGACAAAAAATGTGAAATAATTCTTTGTGTAGTTTATACATATTTCATAAGCAAATAGATAAAGTTCTGACTGAGTCACAGAATAATAAAGTCTTAAGTCAAAGTCAACAGTAATTTATGTAATTGTTTTTGGCTTCTTTTCTCTTTGCTGCTGCCACTGCCAATGCCAAAGGCAATGACAATGAAAAGTGAAAATTTGCCTTTAGGGGAAGGCGCAATGAATCTAATAAAGAAATTACGACAGACAAATGAAGCAACTGCCAAATATACAGATACAGTGCTTACTATAAAGTCTTACTATATCTGCTGCTGCTGCTCCTGCTGCTAAAGATTCTGTTGTTGTTTTTTTGTATTTTGATGATGTCGCCAATTGTTTGAACTTAATGTAATGAGTCGAATATAAAATGCGGCCTCAAAATTCTTTATTGTTCAAAAGCTTTGTAAATATAAATAAAAAGAAAAATAAAAATAACATAAACAACATAAAAAATTCAATAGCAAAACTTTAATATAGTTGAAGTCATACTTCAGACTTTTTCTTGAATAACACAGCAAGTAACATTAGTCGAGCATTCATTTCTCAATATATCAAATATATTGTTGACATTTTCTTGCTATATAATTGTCATTGTATACATATATATAGAATATCTAAAAGAAGTGATTGCTCACCTTGTCGCTATGATAAACAACAGTTGCTGCTGCCTGAAATAGTAGCAAAACAAAACTTTTCTTTCACTCTTAAGACTAGGTCGTCGTCGTCCTCGTCGTCAGGGAGGTTGGGACAGTGCCAGTAAGGTGACAGTGTCCTTGCTTTTAACTTTCTCACACTGCTGACAAATTGACAGAGATCGAATAGCTTTAACTAAAATAATGGCAACATTTTAATATTGTTTGTTGTTTGCTAAAAATAACTTTGACATGCTTGAAATTCGATATAACGAATATTTTCTATTGCTTTTGTTGAAAATGTTGAAAATATTATAAAGTGCACTTGATGGCATGCTGCTATGCTGCTATGCTACTTTTGCTTGTTGTGATAATTTAAGAGTGAAAGTGTGGGTGTGGCTTCAAGTATTTTTTAAATTTGAGCAGCTAGAGTTACGCTTTAGCATTCTCTTTCGTCTCTTTCAACTTGTTGGATAACTTTAATTGTGCAACATTTGTTTGCACTTAACCGAAACAAAACTGAACTGAAGAAATCTTGAAAACAAAAGTGTGCTACTTACATTACGAACTATATTTTACTACTCATTCAATCATAACTGTCAATGAGAGTATATTGAGGCAGCAGTTGGATTCTTCATGCATTGCTCCTAGTGGAATAACGAAACTTATTTACAGGATATTATAAAGTCGCACATAATTTTGCTTACTTGTTTTCTGTTTGCTTTTGCTGTTACTGTGAGTGCGTGCAGTTTGCAAAAGTTTCACTGCAACAAGCAACAAAAAAATAACTGAGCAGCCAAGCTGTGCTCCCATCAATATTATGTGAATTTTGCAGCAAAATGTCGCAATTGCAGTTTTCGGTAACTGTGCAACCATGTTGTGGGTGTATGACTGGTGGTGTGTTGGGTGGTGGGAAAGTAGAAACGTTTACCAGTCAATAGGCATGGATGGCAAAGGCAACAACAAACAGCAACAAAAACAATAACAACGGCTGTTGCGATGTGCAATGCAATGTGAAAACAATCGAAATTATGGCAAACAAACGCGTAAACATTACGCTTTCACTTCTTCTCTATGTGTTTTAAGCATGAAAGCGTGCTGCATGTACATCTGTGTGTGTGTGTATGTGTGTTTGTGTGTGTGTGTTTGCTTGCCTCACTGCAGTTTTATTGCTATGCTTTTGTTGTTGTGGCTAAAGCGGTTGCCTGCTGTTTGCCACCATAAATTGCTCGACAAAAAGCAAGCGAAACAGCAGCAGCAGCAGCAGCAGTGCGCGCTGCAATGACAGCCAGCCTAATACCACTAGACAAACAGACAAGTACACACACACACACACACACATACACATGCAGACAATTCGACACGGCATTAAGTGTCATTTTTTTTTCACTCTATGTTTTGTTTTTGTTCGCGGTAATTCTTTTTTTTCATCTCTTCTTTTACTGTTGATGATGATGGCGCGCAAATTTTCTCATTTGCGCGAACATTCGCATAGTCTACTTTTTGGGGCCCAGCCGCAAAACAAAATGTGTGTCAACAAAAGTCGCTGCAACACACAGTTGTTCATAGTTGTTGCTAACTATACATAAATACATACATACATAGATAAATACATATATACATGCATACATATGCATATCTGTATATATAAATGTTTTGCTTTTCTGTATGTTATCGTTGTCGTTGTCGTCGTTGTGAGTGGCATAAATGACAGAGAGAAAGAGAGAGTTGTTGCCGTTGCCTATACAAATCTAACACCAGTTTTTCAAGTGCGGCGAGGCAGACAAAACTGCAATTAGCTGCTGCTGCTGCTGCTGTCACTACTTTGCAACCCGACAAAACCCTTTAAACGACATTTATGCGACTCGTTTGACTTGAATTCAGGTCAAAAACTAATGTGCGTTATGTGTCATAAATATATTTAAATATATTTCTTTTTTCTAACCACATGTCGAAAGCGGTTTCATTAATTTTATTTATTCATTTCTACATTTATTAATTTTATGGTTTTCAATCGTGTTACCAAAATGTGTAATTATTTTTAATTATTTTCAAAACTCAGACACACAAAAAGAGGCACACATACACATTAAGAACAAACGTGTAAATGAAAATAACAATTGACTTTAATAACAGCATGATAAGCAATATGTAAATATATTAATAATTTGTTTGTGTGTCTGTGTGTGTATGTGAGGGACCTCATTAACGTAAATGACGTCAAGACACATGTAAAAAAAAAAAAACAAAAAAATAAAAATATATATATATATGTATAAGAAAAAACGAACCTTTTGTAATTTTAATTAATACAAAAATGACGTGTAACCCCGCCAGAAACGATGTGGCATCAAACCAATAAGGGGAACAACTAAGCAACTAAGCAACGTAAAGAGTTTGTCAATTGAACAACTTGAATATACCCTTTACTTATTACTACTTGACTTCTTAACTTGCTAAAAGCATAAGCATAATGTTAATATACCCCAAATTATATTGAGAATGCAGAGTATCAGCATCTAACATAAGGCATTCAGACAAGGGATGGCAAAATTTAAAGCATTTGCTCAGCTTCACTTTATTTGCCATCATCATCATCATCATCATGAGCATCATAATCATGGATCGTGTCCATGTTGCGTCTTCATTGCATTAAAAATTCCATTAGCTGCAAACTGTGCGCATTAATTAGCTTAAACATCTGATGGAAAATTAGATAACTCGACCAACACACACAAACATAGTCTTTGATAATTTCCTTTCCTTTCACTTTCACGCAATTCGAGTAAAAATTTCATATTTTTCTTGTATTTTATTAAATTTTGTATAAAACTTACCGAATATGCGTCCCGTTTGTACAGGCGCCATCGATGTTATTAGCAACAAAATGAAGCTAAAATTTTTAATATTGAGTCCAAGATGAATTCTCGATCTCCACGATATGCGCAGCGTCATTTTGTTGTATTTATTTTTATTTATTTTTAGTATTATTAATATGATTAGTATTATTTTAGTATTTTTTTTTTTTTTTTTGGTATATATATTTTGTTGGTTTTTTTGTTGTTTGTTTATTTGGTTGGTTTAGCGGTGGTTTACGTTACTTTTGTTTTTTTTTGTTTTTGGTTTAGTTTGATTAGACTTGTTTTTTTTTTTTTCTTTTTATAGTTCAGTTATCTTTTGCACTTTGGCCATAAGATAGCTCTGGATTTTTTTTTGTGATTTTTAATTTTAATTTTAATGATTTTTCACTTTTATTTTTCAATGTATTTCATTTATTTTTTTACTGCATTCACCTGAATCGATTGTAATATGATAATTGTTTTATCAAGTTTATATATTTCTTCAGATTCGGCATCAATTTGAGCTGTAATGAAAAAACAAGCATACAAAGTGAGTGAGCGAGAGTAAGAGAGAAAAAATTAAAAATAAATTACATGAAATATGATGATATAAAAAAAAAAGAAATTTGGAAAATTAAAAAAGTTCTTTCAATAATATTTTTCCAGAGAGTTTTCTCTTTCACATTTCTCACACATTTTGCACATTTTGCTCTTTTTACAGATTTGCGGCTGCAAAATTAACCAAGAATGTCAAGTTGGAGCAGCAGGGAAAGTAAACATTTTACAAACATACTCAGACACATAACCACACACACACACACATACTCATATACATATATAGAGCCATGGCCACATGCATTTGTGTGCTGAGTATAAAAGTTATATGTGCAAAATGAATTTGGCTTTTTTATAACAAGAACTCGGCGCACTCGGAAGTCTGACAACATAAAATGAAGTGAAATCTCTGCTGGTGGTGCCCAGTGAACTAACGCTGTATGCATGGTGCGGGGTATAAAGAGTGGAGGGACGAGGGGGAAACATTCAGTTGCAACAGTATAAAAGTGCCGTAGATCCGCCAACATAAAAGTGAAATTCACATCGCGCAACTGCAACAACAGCAGCAACAAGAGCAGCAACAACTGCAATACAACGACAACATGAACCACAGCTGGGGGTGCGCACATTTAATGCGGCAACAGTTACAACATGTGGCAACAAATGGCGCTTATTGTTGTTGCTTTTGTTGCTGTTTAAGCAACTTGGCGTGTTGCCTTTTGACTATAAAAATTGCCAACTGAACAGTAAGCGCCTTAAAGCTGCCACTTTGATGCAGCATACTCTCAACAACAGCAACTGCAGCAACAGCAACAGCAACTTTAATATCAACTACAACAGAAACAGAAACAGCATCAGCATCACTAAGAGCAACAACAACAGCAACAACAGTAACAACAACAACGACAACATCAATATAACAAACAACACAAGCTGCCACACATGACGTCAATGTTGTGGTTGCTTTTAAAAACTTTGTTTTAATGTGCAGCCGCAAACTAAAACAAAAGTTTCACTGTACCTTTTAATTCCCGTTACACAATATATATGTAGGTATATATGTGTTGAAGGTGAAGGTGCAGCAGATGTGCGGCAAACCTCATGGCTACTGACACTACAAAACTAACATAGAAAAAAAACTAAAAAAAAAAAAAAAAATTAAAATAAAAAAGTAAATAAAAATAAAAACAAAATAAAATAAAAAATTGTTAAATTTGTACAAATTTGAAATTAGCAAATTTTGATGTGTTGCTTAGTTCTAAAACTTGATACAAACTTTTGATGCTCTCAACTTTTTAACTGAACTTTTCTCATGATTTATAAATTACCAAAAAAAAAAAGATAAAACTTAATTATTTGACCTATAAACCAAAATAATGATCAATACTTTTTTATTAAGTACAATTGCAAAATAATTAATAATTTAATTATAATCAATAATGATTGATAATAATATTATGTGCGTTCAATATATAAAATAGTTATGTTGTATATAACATATATTAATCATATTATAATTATAGAAAAACAAATTTATTATGTTAAATATAACACGACAAAATTTTTATACTCTTACAAGCAAAAAATTCAAAATTTCAGCCAATTGTTACTCATTATATAGTGCTCCGATTCGCCCTATTTTTACCCAGCTTACGCAGCTTATGATAATCAGAACTTTATGAAATCTGCTATGCATTGCATTGAACAGAATATTAATATGCACGAGCAAGTGTATAAAAAATCAATATTATTTTTGTAGCTCGCTGTAAGTGAAAATACAAAAAATTGTTTTTTTTTTTGTTTTCTTAAAAATCTTTAAAAAATAATTTGTTTCCGTTTTGTTAAACAATTTTTTTGAGTTGTTGATTTTGATTTCTGCACGTTGCTGTTAATTACAGTTATTTTACGCCATGCTCAATTTTTTCATACATATGAATGCAGAAACAAAAAAAAATAGTCATTGCAATTTCTGGCTTTCAACAGGCAACACAAATACATTTACACATTTACATATAGTTATATATATATATATTTATATGTATATGTGCATATGTGTATGTAAATATCTGGCCATATTGTCAGCACACAAACAATTTGTATGGTATGATATTTTTTTGCTTCCCATTTATTTTTTGTGTGCTTGTTGCTCTAGACACGGACTTGCCACAAGCATGCAGCAAACAACAAAATATAAATGTACATATATATATATATATATTTATGTAAATATATATGTAACTGTGTATATACAATTAAAAGTGTGAATTGGATTCCAACTGCTCCATATCAAAATCCAAGTATTTTTTACACACGAACATTGTGCAAAAAACTTTTTAGTGCAAACTTTAACTTGATACAATAATATACAATTGTGTGTTTGTGTGTGTAAGTGTAAGTGTATGTGTATGGCAGGTAAGCAATGACTGCAGTTAGTATTTTTATTTTGCATAAAATTCATTAAAATTTGTTCGTTACATGAAAGCAGATAAGGCAATGAAATTGCTTACATTTTTATACACTTGCAATGAGTAATATAATTTTCTCATGAAATATGTAACACATATAAATATTTCTTTAATTTTTATACATCATATATATATAAATAAGCAAATTTCGTAGAATTCCTTGAATGATTTTATTGATCCTAAGCCTCAATTTAATAATATATAAAATACCGCAAATAATGATTAAGAAAAGTCTTTTTATATTTTAAGGTTTTCAAGAGTAAAAATTCATCGGCTTGCACAAATTGTAAATGTTTATGTTAAAATTTTTTGAACATATTTGAAATATTTATATACTTTTTTATTCTATTGCTTTTTAGCTTGTTAACTGTTAAAATAAATACATCTAAAAACAAAAAGGTTTTTCAGCAATTATAGAATTTTAATTTTTTTTCAAAGGTTTCATGTGAAAGATAAATGAGAAATAACAAAAATTTGTAAATTTTATATATAAAATTATTTATAAAAACAAAGAATTTAATTGATGACTATGAAAAAATTGTAAGTAAAAAAAAAAATATAAAAATAAATTCAGTAAATTCAGCTTTAACCTGATTCTTTCATGTTAAAGGTAAATTATTGTATGATGAAAAAAAAAAAAAAAAAAATAGTTGTCACTTTTTCTTGCGTCTAATCACTTTATCGTTACCACAACGTAAACACCTAACAATTGTGACAACAACAATTCTTCGCCTAATCCAAATAGCACTTAAAGACATTGCCTCACGAAGCCCTAATAATTTCCACAACATTTCGAGAGCACTTTCAGCAGTTCAAGCAGTAAAAGTTAAAGAAACGCCTTCTACGCTGCTATAAGCACCTTAACGACTGTGTGTGTGTGGCGGTGAGGAGGGTGGCTACTGCTAGCAGAGGGAGTAGAACTTAGAACTCATCAACTGGACGACAGAGGCCACAACTGTCAGCGAGTGATCCACTCATAAAGCTACCACCACCACCACCTACTACTGCTACTAGTGCTACGCCTAGGCTAATGACCACTTGTTGTAGTTGTGGCAGAGCAATTAAAGTGACTGCGAACAGTCCGGTTCAGCGGTTTTACAATTTTTTTTTTCTTCTTTTCTTTCATTCTTTCATTTTATGTCTTCTTCTTCTACTACTTGTTTTTTTTCATATATTGTAATACCAAACGTTGTCGTCTAACTTGTCGTTTGCATAGCTTCCCTGCTGTTGTGGCATTTTATGAGCGAATGCGTAAAACTAGTAAACTAGGCACAAGAGCTGCATCAGGTAATATTAAGATGCCAGAAGCCACAGTATACTATTTATAGTATATAGTACAACTGAGAGAGAGAGAGAGAGAGGGAGAGAGAAAGAAGAGCACAAAGCAAAACGACTTTAGTTGTAATGAAAAAGTAAAGCAAGAGCAGCAATAGCAGCAGCAACAACAACAACAACATCAAATACTTGTACGTTATCTGAAGTAGCAAGTTGAAGCAACATTGCAATAAATTGCTAATAAATAGAGCACAGAGCACGGGAATAAAGAATGAGTACAAAAATATGGCAATGTTAACTAAGAATGCAACGAGCAAAGAATAAAAGCAAAAGCAAAACTATGTACAGGACACAGCAGCAACAGGAACAGCAACAGCAACATGCCAACAATAACAACAACAGCAGTAGCAGCAGCAGCAAAACAGCGACATGCCGACAGCAACAGTTGCTGCTATAATTTACTGCTTATTTACGTTGAAATAAAAAATGAATTAAGCCAACGGACAAAAATGTAGAGAGAGTGACAGAGAGAGAGAGTGCAAAAAAAAAACACTGCATAAATAAGTAATGAAAAGTGTAGCAAAAAAAAATAAATAAATTTGTATGAAAAAAGCAGCAGCAACAGCAACAGCGAGGAAATAAGGCAGCAAATAAAAATTAAATGCTTTGACATGTAATAAATGCACTCAAATAAATAGAAATTTTAATGACAAACACCGTCGGAAAGACTGTTAATTGCACAGCGAGCATAGCGAAACTATCTAAAGAAATAAGAAACAGGATGAAAAAAAAATTTGCTAAAAAGAAACTAACGGTTAACTAGCCAAAGCAAACTGCTATAAATAAAAAAAAAACTATTGCTGAGAAAAAAAAAATAAAAACTATCGCGTCCACTTTGTAAAAGTAATTAATCAAAAAATGTTTTTTTTTTTTCTTATCACAGGCAAGGATAAATTATTCACATTATGTTTCAGACTTTTAGACAACTTTGCAAATTCTTTAAAATTATTTTAAGTTTTTTTTTTTTTTTGCTAAATAAATAAATAAACTAATATTTCATTTTAATTTATTTTTTTTTGATAATTTTTATATTTATTTTTTAATAAAAATATTTAAATAAAATGTCAAAGAAAATAAAAAAAAAATTTGTTTTTTTCTTATGACAGGCAAACATAAATTATTCGCATTTTTTTTGCAAAACTTTAAATTTCTTTAAATAAATAAATAAATTAATATTTTTTAATAATTTTAATATTTATTTTGTAGTAAAAATATTTAAATAAAATTTCAAAGAAAATAAAAAATAAATGTTTTTTTCTTATCACAGGCAAATATAAATTATTCGCAATATTTTTTTGTAAAACTTTAAATTTCTTTAAATAAATAAATAAATTAATATTTTTTTTTTAATAATTTTAATATTTATTTTGTAGTAAAAATATTTAAATAAAATGTCCAAGAAAATAAAAAAAAAATGTTTTTTTCTTATCACAGGCAAATATAAATTATTCGCATTATTTTTTTGCAAAACTTTAAATTTCTTTAAATAAATAAATAAATTAATATTTTTTTTTTAATAATTTTAATATTTATTTTGTAGTAAAAATATTTAAATAAAATGTCCAAGAAAATAAAAAAAAAATGTTTTTTTCTTATCACAGGCAAATAAAAATTATTCGCATTATTTTTTTGTAAAACTTTAAATTTCTTTAAATAAATAAATATTTAATTTTAATTTTTTTTAATAATTTTAATATTTATTTTGTAATAAAAATATTTAAATAAAATGTCAAAGAAACTAAAATGTTGAAAGTCTTATTAAAATATCAAGGAACTTCAAGTATCACAAAAGCCAGAAAGCAGCAGTCTTTGCTGCTTGCAACAAATTGTTTGTGGCAAATTGTCAGTGCTGCAGCGCACTGAATAAAGATTACAATGTCACAATAGGCACAACGCACTACAATAAGTACAAGTGTGGCAACAACGACAAGTTGCAGCTGCTGAAGTGTTGCTGCAGCTGTGTCGTCTCTCTCTCTCTTTCTCAAGTGTTAGCGCTTTATAAACATAAGTAAAAACGAAGTGTTTGTACAACACACGAAACACAACACAATAAACAAAACATCAGTGGCAGCAGCAGCAGCAGTTGCATCAAGTGTTGCGACATGGAAAAAAAATAAAAATAAAGAATGAGAAAAAAATAAATGAAAAGTGAAAATGCAGCGTCTATAGAATTGTTGGTGTTGCTGTTATTGTTGCGGCATAAGAAGTCGCGCTCTTCGATGTGCTGTGGCATGCCACTCACATACTATAATGGCTACCTAAGTATTCTGTGCTAAACTGCGCTTAGCCATGACTAAATCTAGAGATGTGGCATAAGGACAGAACCTAATTTGGTTGCACAGTCTCATCTTTTCTATTGTATCCCTTTACCTCGTTTACTTGCCGCAATCTTATGTCGAGTCAAGGCAAAGAAAGTTTAGGAACGCGTCGTGCGGCGGCTTACAATGAATTTATTATTTGCTGATGTTTGCTATTTGGGGCACGTGCCACAAATTTTAAAATACTCATAGTTGGTGGAATCTAGCAATGCCATGCCGGACGTGGCACACTTGAACAAAAATATGCTGGACAAATATAGAAAACAGTTTCAGTATGTTTCTGTATATAAAAGGGATATGCGAGTGAGACAACAGACAGAGACAGAGAGAGAATGTGTGCGTGTGTGTGAGAGAGAGAAATAGAGAGTGTGTGTGGCGTCTCGAGTTGCCTTCAACTTAGTTTAGACCATTTTTTTGCTTCGTTGCGTTTGTTGACAAACATTTTTGAGTAGGGCAAACATCAAATGAGGCAATCGAGCTAACGGCCAACGGCCAACAGCCAACAGCCAATGGCCAACAAACTGGCCAAATCCAAACAACAGCAACTGGCAGCAGTAATAGCAATAGCAATAGCAAAAGCAACAGCAACAACAACAAAAAATCAGCGCAAATTTAGTGGCAAAGTAAATAAATTTCTTTTAGTTTGCTTTCACTTGCTGTTGTTTTTTTTTTTTGTTTGTTTGTCTGTTGTTGTCGTTGTTATTTTTTGTTGCTTGTGCCCCATTTAGGGCCACGAAATGTCTTAAGTCGCTGGCTGCTTTTATTGCTCAAAATGGCCAAAAATGCCAGAACAAAAATATATGTACAGCAATTGAATGAGCAACGGCTCCAAAAAGAAATGCGAGTGAAATTAAGAAAAATGAACGCAAAGGGTTCAACGGGAGGCGCGCGCTTAGTGTTTGTTAAATGGCACATGAACAGTTGATCGAGGTCCCTTTTTTTTTTCTCAGACAGTCAATGTATATATCTCTGTGTGTGTGTGTGTGTGTGTGTGTGTCTACATGTGTGTTTGTGTGTGTGTTAATGCTAGCTATTAGCAATGGGTGTTCAACATTGAACTTTGGGTCAGCAATTTGAAACTTTCAAAGTCGTTTACAAAATGCCAAAACAATTTTTTGGTTAAGTAAAAGCGCCAACAGCCACTAATTAAACTAATTAATTGGGAGTGAGGACACGCTGGGATTCGTATTTACTCACAACAATACACATCAAAAAAAAAAAAACATTGATAATGAAAATCACCCAAAATTTGAGGGTCACTCGAGCGGAACACAACAAAATGTTTGCCATTCAAAAATTTCCCAATTTTTTTTTTTTGTTCTTTTTTGTTTGCAAATTTCTTGGTTTTGCTTTGGCCTAAATAACAAAGTTTTGAATTCTCCAACAAGAAGCGTTAAGCGAAATATTATTGATCATTTAAGGCAAAAACACTCTGCAGAGGCAGAGGCAGAGCTGCACCATTGAATAGCATAAAATTTGCATGCAACCCGCGGCGTATTTAAGTGTTTGCTTGTGTGTGCTGGCAAAGTTGAAGGCGGATTTATGGGGCTTGATTTACATACTCGCCCCACGGCCAATTGCTTATATGCCATATGCCACACAGAGATGAGTTATGAGCTATGACTGTTGATTGTTGATTTGTTGTATTTATATTCTATGCTATATATGTTGTCTGTTTGTATTTCGATTGTGGGTCAGTTTACCACCAATTTGTGTAAGCACCTTTTCTGGCAGCGGCTCCTTTTGATTGCCGATTTAAATAGTATTGATTCACATTGAAGTGTTGCTTCATTTTTAAGTTAAGAAAACACAATTAATTTCACAGTATTCATTCATTCATTCACTTGAGACACACGGCCTGAGGCCTTTAAAATATTTTGCTTGCTTGCTTGACTTGGTCGCCTTTAACTTCGGCTTTTAGCGGTGCCAGCATTAAGTGTGGCATACAACTTGCTGAACGTTTTCAGCGTCCTGGACGCGCACACACGCGACGCGAACGCACGAGGTCCGTCAGCCGTTGCGGACACATCCTGACGAGCGCACAACAAACACGAAACTGAAGCGCATTCGTTTTTTGCGCTAATAAATTTTCAGCTCATCAGTGTCGTTTGCCGTTAAGCCGAACATGCAATCTTCGTTTCCACCACGAGCCACGAACTAAAACTTGTCGTGTTTATGCAATTCGTTCGTGTTTTGTCATGATTTCTGCGCGTAGCTTTCGCTTCCTGCTCGGTCCTGGATGTCATACGAAAAGAGAAGTAGTGCGAGCGACAGAGAGATAGAGAGAGTGTGTGTGTGTGTGAGCTATATAAAGAGTGTGCAAGCGAGTTGAAATAATTAAAAGAGATAAATGTGAAAAATGTTTCATTTCCACCACAACAAAATTCACCACAATTACTCCGAAAAACCATTTTGTGATAAGCATGCAACTGATAAGATTTCTCTTTGCTTACGTTTCATTCGCGACCTACACAAACAATTTTGAGCTCGTGATGTCCAATTGGAAATTGTACGAGCGAACGAACGAATCTATACAATAATATTTACTTGAAACTAATAGTCATTAATTTTGGTTTTTATAATTATTTATCAATAGATTTTAATTATTTTTCAGTGCAATTAAATTAAAATAAAATGATTTATTTTTGAAATATTAGTCTAAAAAATTATTAAATATATTTTTTCTGTTAGCATTTATAACTTATAATCATCTAAACGTAGGTACAATCTATTGAACAATTTACAATAAATTTATGTAATTTAAGTAATAATTTATATAAGTATTGCATTTTTTATAGACGAAATTTATTTTTATTATTATTATTTTTCAATTATTATTATTATTAATTATTTTTTATAAGATTTTTAATTCATTTCTCAATAATCATTTTAAATAATCATTTAAATATATTTAAAAATAAATTAATTAAAGTAATTTATTTGATATTTTATATATAATTCATTTAATTAATTTTTATTTAATTTTTTAATTTTAATTTAATTATTTTTCATTTATATTTATGCAATTAAATTTTATAATTTATATAAGTTAATTATATCTATAATGTTAATTTAATTTTTTATTATTAAATTACAACAATTAAAAAATAATATTTTGGATATATTTAGACTTAAAAAATAAAATATTATTAATATTATAAAAAAAATAATCAAAATAAATTTATCATTCATTATTATTCACATATTATGAGAATAACTAACTTATAGAATTTGCTTACTTGCTTGTAGTTAATTAATAATTATGCACAAAATGAATAATTGAGTGATTAACTGAACACCTGTTGTCGTGCAGAGCACTTGAATATCTAAACACTTTCTCTCATCGCACTGTAAAATGTAAGCTCGCCTAAAGTAAACCAACCGGAAGCAGTTTACGAATAAAAAACGAACCCAAATCAATTTCATCTAACATTCTCATTCCACTAGCCGTAATTCGAAACATCTGTAAATAAGAATCATACTCAATACTAACAGTTTTCCACAATTTGACCAACTTTCAGTGCTAACAGTTTCAAGCCATAAGCAATGTTCATTGAAGAGACTTTTACATTAATCACATCTGTTAAAACCTACCCCTATTGAGTTATTTTATGGCTTACAGTACTGCAGATAGTCACAGCAGTTAGGAGAGTTAACAGTCAGGCTGATGACAAGTCAACTTCTGCTAGGTAGAAATTTCATTCGAAAGGAAATAACATAACTGTAAAGGACCGTTAGAGCAACAAAGTTCCGAACTCTGCTATTCATGCCTACATATTAATGTGCCCCTCATGCAGCATTCAGTTTTCATTTACTGTTGTTTAACATTTTCGCTTTTCGATTACAGTTTCAATTTCGAAGTTTAAGGAGTAGAGTGTGTTGCCTTTGTTAACAGGCGGCTCTTACAGAAGCATTCGTTTTAAATTTATTTTTTCATTAAACAATAAATATTAATTCATATTAAAAATAAATAAAAAAAAAAAAAAATTTTAATAATTTTTAAATAAAAAAAAAATTCTATTAATAATTTTTGAATAAAAAAAATTCTATTAATAATTTAAAAAAAAAAAATGTGTTTTATTTAATTTTCAAATAAAAAAAAAGGTTTATATAAACACATAACTATTAATATAACATGCATACATTTTGTATATTTTTATGAGTATATAAAATCACACAAATAAATGAAATGAAAAACGAAACAGACTTCTGTTAAATATTTTTTACGGCTGTCTGTTCTGCTGGGAAGCCAACTAGGAAAAGCCTGAAAATAATTCTGTTATTTTAGCAGCTAAACTAAAACAGAAACAAAAATAACATGGTGAACAGTAAAACGTCCTGAAAAGCAGTATCCTGCAGTTACACAGCAAAAGAATTAACAGTTACCTTCGATTGAAATGAAAACAGTTAGCATTCTGCTTCACTTTCACGAAAACAGATTTATTCTCCCCTGCAGCAGAACAAAATTCAACAGTTTTCTGTTTTCATTCTAATGAAAGTAACATAACAGCTTTCTGTTGCTTCTGCTAACAGCTTTAATTTGTGTCTCCTGCTGTTTGACAGAGACAAGATTTAACAGCGTTCTGCTTTTTCATACACTTCTGCGAAAACAGACTTAACATCATTCCCCTCCAGCAGGCTGCTGCTATAGAAAGAGACTTAACAGCTTTCTGTTGTTTCTATTGAAGGAGACATAACAGCTTTCTGTTATTACTATTGAAGCAGACTTAACAGCTTTGTGTTTCTATAGAAGGAATGTTTCTTTAGAAGGAGACATAGCAGTTTTCTGTTGTTACTATTAATGCAGACTTAACAGCCGCCTGTAGTTTATTTTGAATGATACTTAACAGCTTTGTGTTGTTTCTATTGAAGGAGACATAACAGCCCAAGCTTTAGATGTTACATTTGAAGCAGACTTAACAGCCGTCTGTTTGTTTATTTCCAAAGAGACTTAACAGCCATATGTTTGTTTATTTCCCTCTGCAACATATTTAGCAGCGTGCTGTTGCTGTTGTTTCCCTACAGCCAAACAGTAACAGTCTTAACGCTATTCAAATAAGAAGCAACAGTTAACTATATGAAATTTGTATATGTATTTGATGTGGTGTAAAAATAACAGCATGTTTTACAGAATAGACTGTTATTAAAAATCAAATTATTCATTCCAAAGGCAAACTTGTATTATTGCTGCAACTATTTTGAAAATATAAATATGCATATTGCACATATGAGAAATCGTTGGTAACGCCTTAAATACGCCGACAATTTAATTGCAATGAACTGTAACAAAATTTGTTACCTCCCACCAAAAGAAGCAAAGGCACCCTTGGACATGGTCTCTCACCCCCTAAAATAGCATGTTGGCAGTCATGTTAATCACAGGCTGTTGATGGTATCCTTAATGTTCTTGTTGTTGTTGCTGTTGTTGTTGTTGTTATAGCTGTAGTTGTAACCGCTGTCAACGCCTTTGTAGACAGGCGAAAGTCAACCCCTAAATGAAGACAGTGTCAATTATTGCTAAAATTTTAAATTGCAAAAAATTGCAAACAATGCAAAGTTCTACATACGTATGTTGCAAGGGAATCATGTATAAAAGTTAAAAGGGGTGGGGGGGGTACATCAGGCGTAACCGAAACTAATTCGCAACAAGCGCAATAAAAATTATGAACAATAGCGGAAATTAGGCATGCCAAAGGGCCAGGAAAGAGATACAGCTCATGGAGTTGCATTTAGGGGACGCAAAATGCAGGAGACTAGAGACAAAGTCACTGGTAGCTGAGTGCAGGCAACATACAACAGACAACAGAAAGCAGGAAGCGCAAAAGCGGGACGCTGTATAAGGGAATCACTTGTGGTCGTATGCAGCATTGACAGCGTAACGAAATGTTAACCAAGGCGTAACGAATGTAACGCGTGCAGGAGACTAAGAAACGGGGGATACGAAATGGGAGCCGTGAAACTGAAACTGAAAACACAAGCAAATAGAGAGAGAGAGAGATGGAGATAGTATGAGATTGGCGACTGGCAGACGGCAATTGTGACACTGTGACTCTTCGTACGACGAAGCGACTCTGTGACTATTTCAACCATTTGGGGATAACACTTTCGCTGCAACGGGAAATGTCGGTACCGCCCATCGGGCGAAAGTTCATGGCTCCCGCCAAGCACAAAGTTTAATTAGCAACTTTTTTTTTCCCCCTGCTGTTGTTTTTGTTGTTGTTGTTGTTATGTAGCTCGCGTTGAGTGGCTGCTGTAGAAGTTTCCGGTGATGCACCTTTTGGCTCCCGGGCAAATGCACATGCTTCTTTCTGTTCAGCTGATAACTCACGTGTGTCTACATACATGTGACTGTATGTGTGTGTGTGTGTGTATATGCTTGTAGTGTAAAACTTGCGATGCTGCGAACTGTCGAACGAGCAAGGATAAAGGATGCTGTTTCTACTGCTGCTGCTGCTGCTGCTGCTGCTGCTGCTGCTCCTTCTGCTATTGCTGCTACTGCTGCTTCTACTGCCGTCGACGAGGGCGAATGACACTTGACAGTGATTTATGGCCGAGGCCACTGATAAACCCAACTAAACTGAGCGGCAGCAAGTGCAAATCTGGGTCGGTGGAGTAAACGGCAAAAGCGGGCTAAAGTGACTGCTCTGATTCGCTCACTCCTACCAATTTCCATCTTCAACCTTTCCTTACTCCCCACTCTTCCTCCCACTCTACTTCTGATTCTTTTTATTCTCTTTCCTCTTTCACTTGTAAGCGCAAAGCATTGTACCGCTCTCTCTCTCTCCCTCTCTCTCCCTCTCTCTCTCTCATCTCTCTCTCTCTCTCTCTCTGTCTTTTTAACAAATTTGTTGAGTTTTCTTTTGGCTTGTGAACTATTTTCATGCCGCAAATGTTGCAATTTTGACTCAAACGCTCACATGTGCAATCATTTTTTATCGCAAATCTCTTGCTTTGCCCTTAGAGTTCTCTAAGCGGCTGTTACGAATCTCGCTGCTTGCAGCTCACGCTCATCTCAGTTATCGCAGTCATGCGGTGCGGTCGCTGATCCCCTTGCCCAGCGGGGTGTTAAATTGTCGACAATCGCGCTTGCCACTACCATTGCCTTGTAGTCCTGCCTCTACTCTACCGCAGCCATTGCAACTGTCACTGCCCCTGCCACTGCCCCTGCCACTGCCACTGCCACTGCTACTACCACTGCCGTTGATGTTGCTCTCATTCAACGCCATTAACCTTCTGTCAATTTCAATAAGGCAACTTCACAAAAAAAAACACAAAGCAGCAAAGCTAAATCTGTTGCAATTGAGGCACAAAACGCATTAGGCAGCCTGACAGCACATTGTCAAGATGTTACCGATAAAAGGAAATAATAAAAAAATATATATATATACAACGCATATTATATGCATTCTGGACAACTAAACTGACCAAGCAGCAGCAGCAGCAGCAACAGCAGTAGCAAATGGCATTTGTATCATTGATTAACTGTAATGCATTGCAAACATATCTTTTTTCTCTCTCTCTCTCTCTCTCTCTCTCTCTGTCCATCGGTCTGTCTCTGATTTCAGTCATCAAAATTTGCCATATGCAGAAGATGTTTTGCATCAATCTAGAATTGGCAAAAGATATTTCAAAAGTTTCATTTTTATTTTTTTTTATATATATTTTTTTTTATAATTTTTAATATTTTATAAAATTTTTTTTTTTTTGGTATATGCAGAAAATGTTTTGCATAGATATGTAACTATTATCAGTCTATATAAAGCAAAAGATATTTCGAAAATTTTATTTCTATTTTTGTATTATTTTATAATTTTTTTTTTTTATATTTATAATATAACTATTATCTTACTAATATCAATCTATAAAAAACAAAAGATTTCATTTCTATTTTTGTATTTTATTTTATAATTTTTTTTTATATTTTTTTATTATTTATTATATTTAAAATCTCATGAAATATTTTTTTTTACCATATGCTGAAGTTATTTAGCATCGATCTGTAACGATTATCAGTCTATAAAAATCAAAAGATTTAATTTCTATTTTTGTATTTTATTTTTAATTTTTTATTTATATTTTTGTAAATATTTTTTTTTTTTATAATTTTTAAAATCTCATTAAATGCTTCTTCTTTTTTTTGTTTATTTCATATAGAAGTTTTTGTTTTGTACGCGTGGCAACTAATGCTTGTCGGGCATTAAATGCGCAACAATCGCAGCAAATGCGAAAGGTTTTTGTGCGAGACGACGCTTGTTGCAATTTCCGTTTCCTGTGCGCGCACCACTGTCGGCATCATGTCTACATGTTCCGTTGCACGGCTGTTTTACTGTTGTTCTCCTGTCTTGTTGTCCCGTTGTCCTGTTTGCCAGGACACCGACTGTCGTATGGCACATAAATCGTTTAAAATAAAGTGATAATTACGTTTGTGTTTCATCTGTCAAAAAGAACGTCAGGTCAGCTTACACTTGTCTATATATACGTGTGTGTTTGTGTGTGTGTGTGTGTGTGTGTATGTGGGAGTTTATATGAGCTTCACAATTCACAAATGAAACATCCAGCAGGTCGTCTAGCGGTCTGGCCTTCTGTCTGCCCTTGCATCTGTCCCTCTGTCTGGCTGAACGTCACTTGCGCGACATTTTATGAGTGTCGCCGCCATATGAATAATTGCTATAGCAGCCAATTTGAATGCTGTTGCGATACATGCCGAACCCTTTCGCCTCCTCACACTGCTGCCAGCCGGAATTCAGATTTTTGGGGGTTGTCGATGTCGCAATCGTGTTGCTGTTGTCGCTGTTGTTGTCGTTCTCGCTGTTGCATCATTGTCTGTTTGTCTATCGCTCTGTCTCTCTCTCTCTCTTTTAGTCTCTTTCTGTGTGTGTGTATTTGTGTGCGTTTGTTAATTTTGCTGTCAGTGTGAAGTGGATTAAAGTATTTGCGTCTACTTACACCCTAAAACGAGTGCAACCCCTCAACTCTTAGCGCTCAGCTGGCCACCACTCGTCACAGAGTCAACAACAGATGAAACATTCATCGAGCAGTGGAGTGCTATGCGTTTTTTTTTTTCTTTTTTTTTTTCTTTTACCTTTGTCAGCTCTGATTAATATGCGACGCCCCGTTGCTATGCTCAATATATGCACTCTGTGTGAGTTTCACTCTCTCACTCTTTGTGTGTATGCTGAGCCTGGCGTGCGAAATGTCCAAGTGTTGCCAGCCTTACCAACTTAAAGCTCATGGACCCTTCATTCAATTGCAACACATTATTCAAATAGCATTAATATTTATATTGTTTTTTTTTTATGGTAAGGGATGCAGCATGCAATATGCGACAGACGCGTTAAGGGATTGAAGTTGAATGCAAATCAAATATATACCACCGCATGTGGCAAATTAGGCCCCCTCACAAATGCAAGATCAGAATCAATCTTTCAATTTATAAACAAAAAAAAAAAAAAAAAAAAACAGGAAAAGAAGAAAGAAAGAGAAATACTTGAAATATTATTTGAACTGTTATTCATGCAAAGTTTACAATTCAATTACACTTTGAATTTCAAGTTGTTTTTGCTTTGAAGTGTCTTATCAATAAAATTGAATTGAAATTTTCGGCATCACTTTGGCCTTGCCACCCCCACTCCTCCGCCCCGACACCGTTGACACCGTCTGCTATTTGACCCGATGAACTATGTATATATTTCAATGGGGTTAAACTTGTATGAACTTTGCGTGTTTTCTTTCATAGAGAAGAACTATTATATGTATATATGTAGGGGGGGCAAACAGTAGGGAGACCATTGGAAAAACGTGTCGAATTGATGAATGGCATTTATTAAATAAACATAAACAATTTTGAAGCTATTTGCCAGCCTAATTGTGCCTCATGCATCAACGTGTTGTGGCAGTTAAATGCCTTATTAATATTTAACGACCATTTATAGCAAAAACACAAAGCAAAAATAAAAAAAAAAATAAATAAATAAAAACACTTCAAATAAATTAAACACAAACGCGACATGTATATATATATATATACCTGCTGCTATGTTGCAACCTTAAGCACTTTCTATTCTTACTACCAGAACTTAAGGCAAATGTTACAAAAAATGAATCACATGTTTAATTGCTGCCATTTTGCCTAATTTCAAGAGGAAGTCAATTTGACGGACCGCATAAAATATTATTCCCTAGCGAATAGTACTCATAGTACTCATAGAATGCAACTCTTTCATTGCATGTCCAACCAAAATACCTAAAAAAAAAGAGAGAAAAGAGAAAGAGAGAGAGAGAGAGAGAGAGAGAAAAAATACATAACTCTCGTTGAGCAAAACATGGGAAATAACTGCAGTTGTGCGAGCTTTTAAGTGCTCGTCAGGGGAAATGAGTTTCAATTTTTGCATGCAGCACGCGCAGCTGTTTTTCATTTCGTTTCGTTTTTTTTTTGTTTTTAATATAAATATTTCTTCGTTCATGCAAAGTAGTTAATGGTACTATAAGTACACAAAATAGCACAACAAAATCAAAAGTACACAGTGAAACAGAGACAGAGAGAGAGTAGTGGAGAGTGAAAGTGACAGTGTCCCTGCTGCCATTGACAGTCGCTGAATTTTGTGCACTTTCATTTTGTGTGAAAGCTGCAATTAAAATGCTGTAAATCAGTTAATATTAAGCGACTATATATATAAATAATGCCAAAAAATAATTTACCAATTATTGGTCAATTGTAAAGAGAGAGAGAGAGAGTGAGAGAGAAAGAAGATGAAATGTATTGAGTGTGAAAATAATATTTGTAGCTCATTTATCGCTGCCATTTTTGTTTGCTTGTTGAAAGAGAAAAATTAAACAAAATTAAATAGTGCTGAAAATCAATTAATTTTTTTTACAGTAGCAATATGATATAAGCATTAGAATTGCAGCAAAGTTGATGCAAATACTGTAAATTTCACTTATTTAATCTTAAGCTAATTTTTCCTAGAGTAGCTAAATGATATAGTAATCAGATCTGATTCTTTGGAAAATATATGCAGCTGCGGGCAATGAGAAATATTTAAAACTAGTTTCATCAATTTGATAGCCAAGCACATTTAGATATGGCTGCTCATGCTGATCAAGAATATATATAATATATATGCTTTAAGGGATTTGTTATGGGAAAAAATTGAATGATAAGAGCTTACAGACAAATAGTCAAAAACTGCTGCTGTTACTATAACAGATCAAATCATTTTAACTAACAGCATTGCCGCCTTAGTACAGCTTATATTCATATCAAAATTAGTTCAAATTATAGCTTAAAAAAAAAACCTGCTGCTCAGTGAGATTAATATAAAGTAGTCGAACATTACTTACGTCTCATTGAGTATGCACTGTGTGAGTGTGTGTGTGTGAATAATTTTAAACACTTGATGTTTTTATTTATGACTGTGTGTGTGTGTGTGTGTATGTGTGTGTGATACAGTTTCTTTTAGATTACAAGTTGAGTTAAGAGTGAAGAGTTAAGTATTGTTAAGTGCTTATAATTCGCAAATGCATTATTTGAATTTTTAATTTTTATACTACACACATTATAATTCAGCGCCACTTAAATGTTTGCAAACAAAATTTAACAGTGTACAGGAGAGAGAGAGAGAGAGAGAGTGAGAGACACAGAGAGATAGAATGAGTGAGCTGTAGATAGTTTTTGGTAGTTTTGCAACAGCGAATAGTTGCTGCTGCTGCTGCTCATATAATTTCCACTTTTCATAAAAATTAAATAAAATATGCATTATGTACAAAAAAGTTGAACGAAAGTGCGCTACTGTCATTCCATGTAGTCTTTTTTATTTCACTCTCTCTCTCTCTCTCTCTCTCTCTCTCTGTTTATCTCTGTCTCACTCTCTTCTATGTGCAAATGTTGTTGTTGTGTATGTTACTGCTGCTGTTGTTGCTCGGCGCGTGGTAAGCTCATTTATATGCATGCTCCCACTCCACGTACACACAGAGAGAGAGAGAGAGAGAGAAAGAGCGACACACACATACATATATGTAAATAGAACTGTAGTTACAATAAATATACATATGCAGGGACAGTGTCGGGCTGCTGGTGCTGCTGCTGCGTTGTCGTAGTCGTAGTCGTTGGCATTATAGAAATCCCGTTAAACCCACTTAATTCAATAAAACACCTTTCACACACTTGGCGCTAAAGCCGACAACAAACTATAACATTTAGCATTGTATGCATGTATATGTATCTGTATGTGTGTGTGAGTGTATATAGTGTTGCTTGTGCGCCATTGCTTTAGAGTGTGCGCCAAAAGCTACTTCATAGCTGCAATTTACGTTTAAAGTTGCTTAAAGTTGCTAACGACAAAAGTTATAATTGCATAACGTGCTCACAAGGTGCTGTTGCTGCTGCTGCTGCTGCTGCTGGAAGTGGGGGGCAGTGAGAGTATAGTAAGTGAAGAGCAGCAGCAGCAGCAGTGTGAAGTGGCAGCTATAGTGAATTGCTAACACACACACTCACACAAACAGACAGAGAGCAAACGTGAGAGAGAGAGAGAGAAAGAGAGAGGGAGAAGACATACAGTTGCAACTAACTAAAATGCCGCCATCTCTGGCATTCACATGCGAGGCAGCAGATGGCAACCGGAAATGAAACGTAAATCAAATAAGTAAGAAGCGTAAATGCGCGCAACACAAACACACACACGCAGCACACATACATGCACACTCATTCCATATATTCCATTCCACACACACACACAAGTGTATTGTCATTAGCGACAAGGACGAGACATGGCAACGACTACAACAAGAAGCAGAAGAACAACAACAACAACAGAGACAACGACGAATCTCTTTTTTTTTTGCTGTAGCGAAATTGAAAAGTTTATGCGAAGTGCATTTTTCGTGAAAGTGGCAGCATTCATTGTATCGTATAGTTTCTGCTTTATTTTCCATTTTTTCTTTTCGACTGTAAAAGAAAAAGCAATGCAGGAAATTGTTCATATTATAAATAAAAGCGGAAAATGTTGCGAGCTGGGCAATGACGGATGTGACACACCCAGCAGCAGTAGCAACAACAACAAGCCAAAACTCATGTCCTGCATGACTCTTTCTCTTTTCTTCATCCTAGCTCTGTTCTTCAGCTACTTCTGCTGCTGCTGCTGCTGTGTCTTCAATGTTTGCTCGTCCTATTGCTGTCCTTTCATTCAGTTCGTCTGTCTGTCAAGCCTTGCGAATGTGTCAACGGCACGCAGCAAGCGTTGCATGGGCGTGTTGAGGGGGCGTCTGCGTATGTGTGTGTGTGTGTGTGTGTGTGTGTAAGCATGTCTCAGCGCAACGCCTGTCAATTTCTTCCTTTTCCTCTTCATTCTTTATTTTTTTTTTCTTGCTACATTTTCATTACTTTTAAATGCGTTGCGCTGAATTAGAAGCATTTCATTTTTACAACTATTTTTTTTTTTTTCGTTCTTGTTGTTACTACATCTTCAGTTTCCTTCACCATCAACTCATGTTATTTCTTTATTCTTCATTCTATTCCTATTCGCATTTCCCATTTCCCATTTCCAGTTTTCAGTTTCGGAAGGCATTACCAGAAGGTGTTAAAAATGTTTAACGTCTTAATAGCTGTTCGCTTGTGACCTTTTCACCGCCCTCAGACCTACGCCCTATGCTGCCCTGCTGCTCACAGATTCCACAGTTTGAGTTTTTGCGTATATTTTGTGCTTTCGCCTTCTTTCTTGCTGCTGTCTTCGGCACACGCTGCGTTCCGTTTGATGTTGCCATTCCATTTCCGCTGTGCGCCCGTTTACTACATTTTTTTTTTGCTCTTGCTTTTGCTTTTGCTTCCACTTTTTTTTTTTTTATTGAACTTCTATATTATTATTTTGGGGTTATGTAAGTGAGTGACGGTGACTCTGACACTGACTGTGAGACTGATTGAAGGGTTGTGCTGTGCTGCTTGTGTGCAGCATATTGAAATACGCTTTAAGTAATGACCTTAACGAGTTAACATTCTTTTACTTGCTGTAAATTAGAAGAACTCAACAATTAACGCGCTGTGGGAGTTGTTAAATTTGATTTTACAACAAGACTTGACTAAATTATTTTTGGGTTAATTGAGTTTTTCTTTTTTTTTTTACTGTTAATTTTTTTAATACAAATAAACAAAATATGATTTTATGCTATAATCAGCTTTGCATTAGCGCTTTATAAATATACATAAAACGTTTCTATTTATGTTGCTACTCTGCTTAAACGATAGCCTATATTTATATAGAAATAAATATATGTATTAAAATTTATAAAATTTAATATTCATAAACAACATTTGTATTACGCAGCTGTAGAACGGAAATGTATAGACAAAATGCTTAAAAGATAATATAATAATATTTTAGCATTCGTTTGTCTGCGCCCAAAGACATTTCCTTACATAAACAATTTAATGGTAGCCAAATTGCCACATTAAATCATATTTATGTGTATAAATGCAAACAGACACAGACACATATACATAGACAAAATATACATATATATATATATTATAGGCATGTTAATATGTGTAATCAAGAGTATTAAATCGGCTTAACAAATGTTAAGGCATAAGCTTGAATCGTCGCTACAAATAAACAACCAAATGCAAAAGGGGACGCATGTCTATTTCCCATGTACATTTAAATCGCATTAGAAATTAACAATTGGCCAAAAAAAAAAACAAAACATTTGGCGATTAAAATGCAATCAATGTACGAATACTGAATACTAAATGCTGAATATTAAATTCAATAAACTTATTGATTATCAAAGATTTTCTGTTTATTTATTTTTTTTTTTTTTTTTTGTAAATATAAAAAAGAATTTTTGTCATCCGACAGCCATCAACATTGCATATGAAATGTGAAATGAGGCCAAGCAAATCATAATTTCAATTTCCGTTCCTGTTGTTGCCTGACTGCATTATTGTTGCTACTGCTGCTGCTACTGCTACAGTTGTGGTGCATCAAATTTGAATAATTCAAATTAAATGTAAAAATTGTTGTCTGTTTCAACCAATCGACCAATGAAACGTAACTTTCATTATGGTCAACAAGGTCTTGCACAATTTTGAACAGGTTTCAAATTTTTGTTTCTATTTCCCGCACAGCAAAATAGCGGCATAAAATTTTAGAAAAACTTTTTTGGGCGAAAATATTTTAATAATTTATGAGACTTACAAACATTTTCAATTCTAGTTTTTTTTTTGGTTTTTTTTTTTGTTGCTGTTGGCAATGTTCAATTGATTTGCGAAGCGTATTTGCAATTTACACATGAATTATTTAGATATTTTAGCAGTGAAAACAATAATCACAATTTCGACCCATTACAATACTATCGCTTATTTTGCCACATACAATGTATGTATGTTTGTAATTACCACGATTTATTTCATTCAATAATATGAACATTGGAGCATAAATCGAATTTTTTTTTTGCTCAATGCCGTTAGCTAAATTTCATGGGCGTGGTGCATGATACTCAATCACATTGACTCAATAATAGTTATGGCCCAAAATATGATTTTGTGAAAAATGTCAAGAGTAGAGATGAGAAGAGCAAAGAAAAGAGAAGAGTAAAGAATTTCAGTCTTTAATTCAATATGAAAATGTGCATATAAATGTTTTGCCGCGGAACAGTAAAAGGCAAAAAGTAAATAAGAATGAAAGAATGTCAAGTCAGCGACAAGGTGCGACACGATTCCATTCCGTCTATCATTTCAGTCATCTATCAACTAAGATAGGCCGCAGCAAAAAAAAAAAAAAAAAAAAAACCAGAGTTTCGATATCTTAGCTTTTGCCGTTAGTCGTTAGTCGACATTGCCAGACACACACACACAAGTAACAACAACAACAACAGCAATATGAAATACAGTTACAGATACCAAGGGAGACTATGTCGGATAGACAGACTGTCGTTTGACAATCAACGTATTGGACTGCTACTGCTACAGCTACAGCTACGACCCAAGTTTTTTTTTTTTTTGGTATCTTAATGAAGTATCGATTTCTTGAATTCTCGATATTTCTTTTGTGCCTTGTAGCGAAATTCCTGCGAGTCATGTAAATCACTTATTACTTACATACACACACACATACACACACACACATATATATATAAATCTGTATAAATCTTTTATTTTCTATCTTTATGCCATGTTTATTGACGTAAATTCTGTTTTTCCTTTTTCCTTTTCCTCTGGAGTTTCCTTTTACTTGCAAAATCTGTAAACTTAATCTGAAATTAGTTTTAAGCTCGTAACGAATTTTACTAACAAAAATTGCCATAATGGCAAATAACAACGGAAATAATGACGCAACTGAAAATGTGAATGTGAATGAGAATGAAATCAAGCAATGAAGCAAATCTAAACGCATCTAAATCTAACTGTACAACATTTCTATATCTTATGATTATACTCTCTTTCTCTCTCTCTCTATCTCTTGCTCTGTGTGTATTTGTATGCGGTGGCGTATACGTGATGACTTTGCAAATAACATTGAGGCAATCATATTGAAAGCTAAGCGCATAAAAACTGTATGCTCTACACTGTGCACTGTATGCTGTATGCTGTGTATGTGTGATATCTGTTATTTGTATTGAATGACCATAAGGGGAATACTATACAGAGAGAAAGATAAAGAGAGAGAGAGCTAGCTGCTGTGCTTAGCAGAGCTGAGCCATGATAACGCAAATGTAATTTCGGTAATTTGTTTCCTGCTAATGCGCTGCCGGATATGATTTTCCTTCAGTAATTGAATAGAGCCTACGACTTTTAGTTATTTGCTGTGAAAGTGTCAAGCTAAACACATTACATTGAGTATGCTTAAATGTCTCTCTCTCTGTTTCTCTCTCTCTATGTGAGTGTGCGTTTATATTTAGCAAATTTACTTACAAGTTGATCAGCATTGGATTGAACCTTACTATATACGATCTGCTCACTGCTTGCAACTGTATGTGGCACTTAAACAAATGAAGTTGTCAGCAGCGCGTTATTTATTAGCGCTGCACAGGCCTTGAATGCTTTTCTTCATTTTTTATATTTTTTTTTTTTTATTAATTTGCTTTGTGGCCAACGCAGACACAGACATACACGCATTCACAAAAGTTAAGCCACACATACATATATGAGGCATAAGGCATGCGGCAGGCGGAGACACAGCCGCGACAATCAGCTTTTATTCATTGGCTGCAATCTGAGTCTGAGTCTGAGTCTCAGTCTGAGTCTGCACTTATTTGTCTACACAGCTTCAGCTCTGTTGTCTCTCTCTCACTCTCTCTCTGTCTCTCTCACTCTCTCTCTCGCTCTGTCTAGCCTTATCGTATGTTAAAGTCAACGTTCAAATACAATTTTAAGTGCTTGCTAAAAACTTTTCACACTGCCATTTGAATAGTTGGCGGCGCACTGTGCTTTACTTAAATTGTTCCGCAATGTTGAGCAATTCAAAGGTGGGCGTGGCAGTCTGAACACACACACACACACATACATACACTCTCAATGCTAATTCGCAGCGGGCGACAAAGTAAATTATGATATTCGTTTCCCGACTAACAGACTGCGTGCACTTCCTGCTGGATTTATTTTTTTTTTCTGATTTTTTTTGCGTTTTTTGTGTTTTTTTTTTTTATTCCCGTTAGCCAACTATGGCCAGCAGTTGGAGTGTCGGCATTTTCATTTAGCCTGGTCGACGGCTGCGACGCGTGATTTGTTGCGCGGCGTACGTCGCGCCTTTTGCCTCCCACTCTCTCTCTCTCTTTCTGTCTCAGTCTTTTGCTCTTTTACATTGCTCAGCGAAGCCGAAGCGGATGAGCACTTGGAAGTTTTTGGCGTATCTGTTTTTGAGCTTCTTAATGGAAAGTTTTTGGGTACGAAATTTACGATATGCCGAGATCTGCCAGTCGCCAACCGGCGTCATGTGAAGATAACTAACCGTGTGGGTGGGGCAACAACAACTGCGACTCTTGCCTCTTGCCTCGATTGGTTTTTCGTATTAAAGTGAAAATTACTTTTGCTGCTTGCAACATTTAATTTTCAATTTAATGCAACTTTTCCCTTTCCTTTGCTTGTCGCTTACAATTTTAATGTCACTTTAATATTTGTTTTACTTGTTTTTGTTTTTGTTGCTGTTTTTTTTTTTTTTTTTTTGTTTAGTTGCAGTTGTGCGTAAACCAATAACAGGGACTCCAAAGTCCAAGTAAATTAACAAGCAGATTAACTAATACAACAAACATGCAACAGTTTTTCTATATACGTGTGTGTGTGTGTGTATGTGTTTTTCGCTCAACGTTACAAACTTAGGTCACTGAAAATCTGCTTCTTTTACTGACTTTGTTCAAAGAAAAAGGTTCGCAAAATTTTCGTGCAAACTTTGTTGACTATTTAAGACATAATTTAGCAAATTATTTTCTTCCACACGGTCGGAGGGGGCGCAGCTATGGCACGGCTCAGCTATGGCTCACAAGTAAATATTATGCAAATGAGTGCCTGGGGTAATGCCACGCCTATTCGCCAAGCTATGTGGGCTAGGCTTGGACAAGCCAGCTGCTTAGTTTACCCCATGGCTGCTTGACTGCAGCTAAAGTTTTTGGGGGACCAGCATAAGCAGCAACAGCAGCAGCAGCAGCAGCAGGAAAAGTTGTAGAAGGAGTAAAAGAAGTAGGAGAAATACTTGGTGTGGGATAAGAGCAGTTTTGCGCGCATGTCCTTGTCACGGTTGCTACTTTATTTTTATTTTTTTTGTTCTACTTGTGTTTAATCCTTTTCAGTTATTAATTTAATCGCACAGCTGCATTTCGTCCTCACTGCCGCCCTCCACTGTGTGTATGTGTGTGTGTCATTTTCTATGTGTGTGTAAAGTTTATGTCAACCTTTTTATTGCCGCTTGGCTGTAAACGCAGAGAGAAAGAGAAAACAAGAGAGACAGAAAGAGAGAGCAGCTGCAACAGTTACTGTCCGTTTGCAAGCGTGACAAACTCTTGACACATAAATCCGACGTTAGCTTTAATTAGTTCATAGACAGACATATACATATATGTATATATATATATATACCTGAAGGACAACAACTTTTCTTCATGTACTTGCAATATTTATGTTGCGCTCTACACTTTCACAATTATCAATAAGAAATAAGAAATATTTAATAGATTTAATTTGTAACTTGATAAGCAGACAAAACGATTTCTTTATGCAGATTAAAATAAATTATTATTATTTTTATTTATTTTTATTTTTCACTTCATTAAAATCTATAAAAATATTTCAATAATTATTTATTTATTTTTTATTGTTTTTCTTTTTTTTTGTATAATTATTATTTTCATATTAATATTTTCCCACGCTGTGGTTGAACTTTTTTATTCAGGATTAATAAAAAAAAAAATTTACTGATTGCAAATACTTTATTTATATACTGAGATCTGTTTGTTTAATACAATATCAGCAATTATTCTAGCCATTATCTGTAGAAAATTTCACAATTTCACGTGTCTGTTCTTTGCCATGTACCGTGTACCGTCTACCGTGTACTTTATTTATTGGTTTATATCCCTAGATACTATTTAAAAAGCATATACATAGATGAAATGTGAAGTGAGAAGACAAACAAATAAACAGACAAACAAATATTACATAAAAAGCATTCATATATATATATATATATATATATACATATATATATGCTACACGGTACATGGCAAAGAACAGTCACTGTGCGCAGCGTGATATATATATATCTACATAGATGTATATGTCTGTCTATGAACTAATTAAAGCTGACGTCGGATTGTATGTGTACAAGCAGTTCGTCACGCTATGCAAACGGACAGTAACTGTTGCAAGCTGCTCTCTCTTTCTGTCTCTCTTGTATTAATCTCTGTCTCTCTGCGTTCACAGCCACAGCGTGGGAATAATATTAAGGTATGACAATAATACTTATACACACACATAGAAAAACAATGACACATCACTACATACTTATTGCACTAGTGGTAGGGCGGCTAGTGAAGTGACGAAATGCAGCTGAATGCGAATAATAATAATTTATTTTAATCTGCATAAAGGAATCGTTTTGTCTGCTTATCAAGTTACGAACTAAATCTATTAAATATTTCTTATTTCTTATTGATAATTGTGAAAGTGTAGAGCGCAACCGTAAAGATTGCAAGGACATGCGCGCAAAAGCTGTTGTCCTTCAGGTATATCCCTATCTACCTATATGTATATGTCTGTCTCTGAACTAATTAAAGCTAACGTCGGATTTATGTGTCAAGAGTTTGTCACGCTTGCAAACGGACAGTAACTGTTGCAGCTGCTGCTCGCTGTCTGTCTCGCTTGTTGTCTGCTTTCTCGCTGCGTTTACAGCCAAGCGGCAATAAAAAGGTTGACATAAACTTTACACACACATAGAAAATGACACACACACATACACACAGTGGAGGGCGGCAGTGAGGACGAAATGCAGCTGTGCGATTAAATTAATAACTGAAAAGGATTAAACACAAGTAGAACAAAAAAAATAAAAATAAAGTAGCAACCGTGACAAGGACATGCGCGCAAAACTGCTCTTATCCCACACCAAGTATTTCTCCTACTTCTTTTACTCCTTCTACAACTTTTCCTGCTGCTGCTGCTGCTGCTGTTGCTGCTTATGCTGGTCCCCCAAAAACTTTAGCTGCAGTCAAGCAGCCATGGGGTAAACTAAGCAGCTGGCTTGTCCAAGCCTAGCCCACATAGCTTGGCGAATGGGCGTGGCATTACCCCAGGCACTCATTTGCATAATATTTACTTGTGAGCCATAGCTGAGCCGTGCCATAGCTGCGCCCCCTCCGACCGTGTGGAAGAAAATAATTTGCTAAATTATGTCTTAAATAGTCAACAAAGTTTGCACGAAAATTTTGCGAACCTTTTTCTTTGAACAAAGTCAGTAAAAGAAGCAGATTTTCAGTGACCTAAGTTTGTAACGTTGAGCGAAAAACACATACACACACACACACACGTATATAGAAAAACTGTTGCATGTTTGTTGTATTAGTTAATCTGCTTGTTAATTTACTTGGACTTTGGAGTCCCTGTTATTGGTTTACGCACAACTGCAACTAAACAAAAAAAAAAAAACAGCAACAAAAACAAAAACAAGTAAAACAAATATTAAAGTGACATTAAAATTGTAGGAGTCCCTGTTATTGGTTTACGCACAACTGCAACTAAACAAAAAAAAAAAAAAAAAAAACAGCAACAAAAACAAAAACAAGTAAAACAAATATTAAAGTGACATTAAAATTGTAAGCGACAAGCAAAGGAAAGGGAAAAGTTGCATTAAATTGAAAATTAAATGTTGCAAGCAGCAAAAGTAATTTTCACTTTAATACGAAAAACCAATCGAGGCAAGAGGCAAGAGTCGCAGTTGTTGTTGCCCCACCCACACGGTTAGTTATCTTCACATGACGCCGGTTGGCGACTGGCAGATCTCGGCATATCGTAAATTTCGTACCCAAAAACTTTCCATTAAGAAGCTCAAAAACAGATACGCCAAAAACTTCCAAGTGCTCATCCGCTTCGGCTTCGCTGAGCAATGTAAAAGAGCAAAAGACTGAGACAGAAAGAGAGAGAGAGAGTGGGAGGCAAAAGGCGCGACGTACGCCGCGCAACAAATCACGCGTCGCAGCCGTCGACCAGGCTAAATGAAAATGCCGACACTCCAACTGCTGGCCATAGTTGGCTAACGCGGAATGAAAAAAAAAAACACAAAAAACGCAAAAAAAATCAGCAAAAAAAAATAAATCCAGCAGGAAGTGCACGCAGTCTGTTAGTCGGGAAACGAATATCATAATTTACTTTGTCGCCCGCTGCGAATTAGCATTGAGAGTGTATGTATGTGTGTGTGTGTGTGTTCAGACTGCCACGCCCACCTTTGAATTGCTCAACATTGCGGAACAATTTAAGTAAAGCACAGTGCGCCGCCAACTATTCAAATGGCAGTGTGAAAAGTTTTTAGCAAGCACTTAAAATTGTATTTGAACGTTGACTTTAACATACGATAAGGCTAGACAGAGCGAGAGAGAGAGTGAGAGAGACAGAGAGAGAGTGAGAGAGAGACAACAGAGCTGAAGCTGTGTAGACAAATAAGTGCAGACTCAGACTGAGACTCAGACTCAGACTCAGATTGCAGCCAATGAATAAAAGCTGATTGTCGCGGCTGTGTCTCCGCCTGCCGCATGCCTTATGCCTCATATATGTATGTGTGGCTTAACTTTTGTGAATGCGTGTATGTCTGTGTCTGCGTTGGCCACAAAGCAAATTAATAAAAAAAAAAAAATATAAAAAATGAAGAAAAGCATTCAAGGCCTGTGCAGCGCTAATAAATAACGCGCTGCTGACAACTTCATTTGTTTAAGTGCCACAGACAGTTGCAAGCAGTGAGCAGATCGTATATAGTAAGGTTCAATCCAATGCTGATCAACTTGTAAGTGAATTTGCTAAATATAAACGCACACTCACATAGAGAGAGAGAGAGAGAGAGATATTTAAGCATACTCAATGTAATGTGTTTAGCTTGACACTTTCACAGCAAATAACTAAAAGTCGTAGGCTCTATTCTATTACTGAAGGAAAATCATATCCGGCAGCGCATTAGCAGGAAACAAATTACCGAAATTACATTTGCGTTATCATGGCTCAGCTCTGCTAAGCACAGCAGCTAGCTCTCTCTCTCTTTATCATTCTCTCTGTATAGTATTCCCCTTATGGTCATTCAATACAAATAACAGATATCACACATACACAGCATACAGCGAGCAGCGTACAGTGCACAGTGTAGAGCATACAGTTTTTATGCGCTTAGCTTTCAATATGATTGCCTCAATGTTATTTGCAAAGTCATCACGTATACGCCACCGCATACACAGACACACAGAGCAAGAGATAGAGAGAGAAAGAGAGAGAGTATAATCATAAGATGTAGAAATGTTGTACAGTTAGATTTAGATGCGTTTAGATTTGCTTCATTGCTTGATTTCATTCTCATTCACATTCACATTCACATTTTCAGTTGCGTCATTATTTCCGTTGTTATTTGCCATTATGGCAATTTTTGTTAGTAAAATTCGTTACGAGCTTAAAACTAATTTCAGATTAAGTTTACAGATTTTGCAAGTGAAAGGAAACACTAGAGGAAAAGGAAAAAGGAAAAACAGAATTTACGTCAATAAACATGGCATAAAGATAGAAAATAAAAGATTTATACAGATTTATATATACATATATATATGTGTGTGTGTGTTTGTGTGTGTGTATGTAAGTAATAAGTGATTTACATGACTCGCAGGAATTTCGCTACAAGGCACAAAAGAAATATCGAGAATTCAAGAAATCGATACTTCATTAAGATACCAAAAAAAAAAAACTTGGGTCGTAGCAGTAGCAGTCCAATACGTTGATTGTCAAACGACAGTCTGTCTATCCGACATAGTCTCCCTTGGTATCTGTAACTGTATTTCATATTGCTGTTGCTGTTGTTGCTTGTGTGTGTGTGTGTCTGGCAATGTCGACTAACGACTAACGGCAAAAGCCAAGATATCGAAACTTTGGTTTTTTTTTTTTTTTTTTTTGCTGCGGCCTATCTTAGTTGATAGATGACTGAAATGATAGACGGAATGGAATCGTGTCGCACCTTGTCGCTGACTTGACATTCTTTCATTCTTATTTTTTTTTGCCTTTTACTGTTCCGCGGCAAAACATTTATATGCACATTTTCATATTGAATTAAAGACTGAAATTCTTTACTCTTCTCTTTTCTTTGCTCTTCTCATCTCTACTCTTGACATTTTTCACAAAATCATATTTTGGGCCATAACTATTATTGAGTCAATGTGATTAAGTATCATGCACCACGCCCATGAAATTTAGCTAACGGCATTGAGCAAAAAAAAAATTCGATTTATGCTCCAATGTTCATATTATTGAATGAAATAAATCGAGGTAATTACAAATATACATACATTGTATGTGGCAAAATAAGCGATAGTATTGTAATGGGTCGAAATTGTGATTATTGTTTCCATTGCTAAAATATCTAAATAATTCATGTGTAAATTGCAAATACGCTTCGCAAATCAATTGAACATTGCCAACAGCAACAAAAAAAAAAAACCAAAAAAAAACTAGAATTGAAAATGTTTGTTAGTCTCATAAATTATTAATATATTTTCGCCCAAAAAAGTTTTTCTAAAATTTTATGCCGCTATTTTGCTGTGCGGGAAATAGAAACAAAAATTTGAAACCTGTTCAAAATTGTGCAAGACCTTGTTGACCATAATGAAAGTTACGTTTCATTGGTCGATTGGTTGAAACAGACAACAATTTTTACATTTAATTTGAATTATTCAAATTTGATGCACCACAACTGTAGCAACAGCAGCAGTAGCAGCAGCAGTAGCAACAATAATGCAGTCAGGCAACAACAGGAACGGAAATTGAAATTATGATTTGCTTGGCCTCATTTCACATTTCATATGCAATGTTGATGGCTGTCGGATGACAAAAATTCTTTTTTATATTTACAAAAAAAAAAATAAAAAATAAACAGAAAATCTTTGATAATCAATAAGTTTATTGAATTTAATATTCAGCATTTAGTATTCAGTATTCGTACATTGATTGCATTTTAATCGCCAAATGTTTTGTTTTTTTTTTTGGCCAATTGTTAATTTCTAATGCGATTTAAATGTACATGGAAAATAGACATGCGTCCCTTTTGCATTTGGTTGTTTATTTGTAGTGACGATTCAAGCTTATGCCTTAACATTTGTTAAGCCGATTTAATACTCTTGATTACACATATTAACATGCCTATAATATATATATATGTATATTTTGTCTATGTATATGTGTCTGTGTCTGTTTGCATTTATACACATAAATATGATTTAATGTGGCAATTTGGCTACCATTAAATTGTTTATGTAAGGAAATGTCTTTGGGCGCAGACAAACGAATACTAAAATATTATTATATTATCTTTTAAGCATTTTGTCTATACATTTCCGTTCTACAGCTGCGTAATACAAATGTTGCTTATGAATATTAAATTTTATAAATTTTAATACATATATTATATTTATTTCTATATAAATATAGGCTATCGTTTAAGCAGAGTAGCAACATAAATAGAAACGTTTTATGTATATTTATAAAGCGCTAATGCAAAGCTGATTATAGCATAAAATCATATTTTGTTTATTTGTATTAAAAAAAAAAAAAATCATAAAAAAAAGAAAAACTCAATTAACCCAAAAATAATTTAGTCAAGTCTTGTTGTAAAATCAAATTTAACAACTCCCACAGCGCGTTAATTGTTGAGTTCTTCTAATTTACAGCAAGTAAAAGAATGTTAACTCGTTAAGGTCATTACTTAAAGCGTATTTCAATATGCTGCACACAAGCAGCACAGCACAACCCTTCAATCAGTCTCACAGTCAGTGTCAGAGTCACCGTCACTCACTTACATAACCCCAAAATAATAATATAGAAGCTCAATAAAAAAAAAAAAGTGGAAGCAAAAGCAAAAGCAAGAGCAAAAAAAAAATGTAGTAAACGGGCGCACAGCGGAAATGGAATGGCAACATCAAACGGAACGCAGCGTGTGCCGAAGACAGCAGCAAGAAAGAAGGCGAAAGCACAAAATATACGCAAAAACTCAAACTGTGGAATCTGTGAGCAGCAGGGCAGCATAGGGCGTAGGTCTGAGGGCGGTGAAAAGGTCACAAGCGAACAGCTATTAAGACGTTAAACATTTTTAACACCTTCTGGTAATGCCTTCCGAAACTGAAAACTGGAAATGGGAAATGCGAATAGGAATAGAATGAAGAATAAAGAAATAACATGAGTTGAGGGTGAAGGAAACTGAAGATGTAGCAACAACAAGAACGAAAAAAAAAAAATAGTTGTAAAAATGAAATGCTTCTAATTCAGCGCAACGCATTTAAAAGTAATGAAAATGTAGCAAGAAAAAAAAAATAAAGAATGAAGAGGAAAAGGAAGAAATTGATGGGCGTTGCGCTGAGACATGCTTACACACACACACACACACACACGCAGACGCCCCCTCAACACGCCCATGCAACGCTTGCTGCGTGCCGTTGACACATTCGCAAGGCTTGACAGACAGACGAACTGAATGAAAGGACAGCAATAGGACGAGCAAACATTGAAGACACAGCAGCAGCAGCAGCAGCAGAAGTAGCTGAAGAACATAGCTAGGATGAAGAAAAGAGAAAGAGTCATGCAGGACATGAGTTTTGGCTTGTTGTTGTTGCTACTGCTGCTGGGTGTGTCACATCCGTCATTGCCCAGCTCGCAACATTTTCCGCTTTTATTTATAATATGAACAATTTCCTGCATTGCTTTTTCTTTTACAGTCGAAAAGAAAAAATGGAAAATAAAGCAGAAACTATACGATACAATGAATGCTGCCACTTTCACGAAAAATGCACTTCGCATAAACTTTTCAATTTCGCTACAGCAAAAAAAAAAGAGATTCGTCGTTGTCTCTGTTGTTGTTGTTGTTCTTCTGCTTCTTGTTGTAGTCGTTGCCATGTCTCGTCCTTGTCGCTAATGACAATACACTTGTGTGTGTGTGTGGAATGGAATATATGGAATGAGTGTGCATGTATGTGTGCTGCGTGTGTGTGTTTGTGTTGCGCGCATTTACGCTTCTTACTTATTTGATTTACGTTTCATTTCCGGTTGCCATCTGCTGCCTCGCATGTGAATGCCAGAGATGGCGGCATTTTAGTTAGTTGCAACTGTATGTCTTCTCCCTCTCTCTTTCTCTCTCTCTCTCTCACGTTTGCTCTCTGTCTGTTTGTGTGAGTGTGTGTGTTAGCAATTCACTATAGCTGCCACTTCACACTGCTGCTGCTGCTGCTCTTCACTTACTATACTCTCACTGCCCCCCACTTCCAGCAGCAGCAACAGCACCTTGTGAGCACGTTATGCAATTATAACTTTTGTCGTTAGCAACTTTAAGCAACTTTAAACGTAAATTGCAGCTATGAAGTAGCTTTTGGCGCACACTCTAAAGCAATGGCGCACAAGCAACACTATATACACTCACACACACACATACAGATATATATATATACATGCATACAATGCTAAATGTTATAGTTTGTTGTCGGCTTTAGCGCCAAGTGTGTGAAAGGTGTTTTATTGAATTAAGTGGGTTTAACGGGATTTCTATAATGCCAACGACTACGACGACGCAGCAGCAGCACCAGCAGCCCGACACTGTCCCTGCATATGTATATTTATTGTAACTACAGTTCTATCTACATATATGTAAGTGTGTGTCGCTCTTTCTCTCTCTCTCTCTCTCTCTCTCTGTGTACGTGGAGTGGGAGCATGCATAGAAATGAGCTTACCACGCGCCGAGCAACAGCAGCAGCAGCAACATACACAACAACAACATTTGCACATAGAAGAGAGTGAGATAGAGATAAACAGAGAGAGAGAGAGAGAGAGAGAGAGAGAGAGATTGAGTGAAAAAAAAAAGACTACATGGAATGACAGTAGCGCACTTTCGTTCAACTTTTTTGTACATAATGCATATTTTATTTAATTTTTATGAAAAGTGGAAATTATATGAGCAGCAGCAGCAGCAACTATTCGCTGTTGCAAAACTACCAAAAACTATCTACAGCTCACTCATTCTATCTCTCTGTGTCTCTCACTCTCTCTCTCTCTCTCTCTCCTGTAGACTGTTAAATTTTGTTTGCAAACATTTAAGTGGCGCTGAATTATAATGTGTGTAGTATAAAAATTAAAAATTCAAATAATGCATTTGCGAATTATAAGCACTTAACAATACTTAACTCTTCACTCTTAACTCAACTTGTAATCTAAAAGAAACTGTATCACACACACATACACACACACACAGTCATAAATAAAAACATCAAGTGTTTAAAATTATTCACACACACACACTCACACAGTGCATACTCAATGAGTCGTAAGTAATGTTCGTCTACTTTATATTAATCGCACTGAGCAGCAGGTTTTTTTTAAGCTATAATTTGAACTAATTTTAATATGAATGTAAGCTGAACTAAGGTGGCAATGTTGATAGTCAACATTTATGAAAGTAACAGCAGCAGTTTTTGACTATTTGTCTGTAAGCTCTTATCATTCAATTTTTTCCATAACAAATCCCTTAAAACATATATATTATATATATTCTTGATCAGCATGAGCAGCCATATCTAAATGTGCTTGGCTTTCAATTTGATGCCAAAACTAATCATTCAGCTTTAGAGGTAACTGTATGAAACTAGTCTAAAATATTTGTCATTGCCCTCAGCTGCATATAAATTTAAAGCAGTCAGAGCTGATTACTATATCATTTATCTACTCTAGGAAAAATTTGCTTAAAAATAATTGAAATTTACAGTATTTGTATTTTTTCAACTTTGCTGCAATTCTATATCATATATCATATTGCTACTGTAAGAACAATCAATTGATTTTCAGCACTATTTCATTTTGTTTAATTTTTTTCTCTTTCATCAAGCAAAAAAAAAGGCAGCGATAAACTCTTTTAATGAGCTACAAATATTATTTTCACACTCAATACATTTCATCTTCTTTCTCTCTCTCTTTCTCTCTCTCTCTTTATAATTGACCAATAATTGGTAAATTATTTTTTTTGGCATTATTTATATATATATAGTCGCTTAATATTAACTGATTTACAGCATTTTAATTGCAGCTTATACACAAAATGAAAGTGCACAAAATTCAGCGACTGTCAATGGCAGCAGGGACAAGTATAATATGCTTGGCACTGTCACTTTCACTCTCCACTACTCTCTCTCTCTCTCTCTCTCTCTCTCTCTGTGTTTCACTGTGTACTTTTGATTTTGTTGTGCTATTTTGTGTACTTATAGTACCATTAAGTACTCTGCATGAACGAAGAAATATTTATATTAAAAACAAAAAAAAAAACGAAACGAAATGAAAAACAGCTGCGCGTGCTGCATGCAAAAATTGAAACTCATTTCCCCTGACGAGCACTTAAAAGCTCGCACAACTGCAGTTATTTCCCATGTTTTGCTCAACGAGAGTTATGTATTTTTTCTCTCTCTCTCTCTCTCTCTCTTTCTTTCTCTTTTCTCTCTTTTTTTTTTGGTATTTTGGTTGGACATGCAATGAAAGAGTTGCATTCTATGAGTACTATGAGTACTATTCGCTAGGGAATAATATTTTATGCGGTCCGTCAAATTGACTTCCTCTTGAAATTAGGCAAAATGGCAGCAATTAAACGTGTGATTCATTTTTTGCAACATTTGCCTTAAGTTCTGGTAGCAAGAATGGAAAGTGCTTAAGGTTGCTACATAGCAGCAGGTATATATATATACATGTCGCGTTTGTGTTTAATTTATTTGAAGTGTTTTTATTTATTTATTTTTTTTTTTATTTTTGCTTTGTGTTTTTGCTGTAAATGGTCGTTAAATATTAATAAGGCATTTAACTGCCACAACACGTTGATGCATGAGGCACAATTAGGCTGGCAAATAGCTTCAAAATTGTTTATGTTTATTTAATAAATGCCATTCATCAATTCGACACGTTTTTCCAATGGTCTCCACTACTGTTTGGCCCCCCCCCCTACATATATACATATAATAGTTCTTCTCTATGAAAGAAAACACGCAAAGTTCATACAAGTTTAACCCCATTGAAATATATACATAGTTCATAGGGTCAAATAGCAGACGGTGTCGGGGCGGAGGAGTGGGGACAAGGCCAAAGTGATGCCGAAAATTTCAATTCAATTTTATTGATAAGACACTTCAAAGCAAAAACAACTTGAAATTCAGAATGTTTCATCTGTTGTTGACTCTGTGACGAGTGGTGGCCAGCTGAGCGCTAAGAGTTGAGGGGTTGCACTCGTTTTAGGGTGTAAGTAGACGCAAATACTTTAATCCACTTCACACTGACAGCAAAATTAACAAACGCACACAAATACACACACACAGAAAGAGACAAAAAGAAGAGAAAGAGAGAGACAGAGCGATAGACAAACAGACAATGATGCAACAGCGAGCACGACAACAACAGCGACAACAGCAACACGATTGCGACATCGACAACCCCCAAAAATCTGAATTCCGGCTGGCAGCAGTGTGAGGAGGCGAAAGGGTTCGGCATGTATCGCAACAGCATTCAAATTGGCTGCTATAGCAATTATTCATATGGCGGCGACACTCATAAAATGTCGCGCAAGTGACGTTCAGCCAGACAGAGGAACAGACGCAAGGGTAGACAGAAGGCCAGACCGCTAGACGACCTGCTGGATGTTTCATTTGTGAATTGTGAAGCTCATATAAACTCCCACACACACATACACACGTATACATAGACAAGTGTAAGCTGACCTGACGTTCTTTTTGACAGATGAAACACAAACGTAATTATCACTTTATTTTAAACGATTTATGTGCCATACGACAGTCGGTGTTCTGGCAAACAGGACAACAGGACAACAAGACAAGAGAACAACAGTAAAACAGCCGTGCAACGGAACATGTAGACATGATGCCGACAGTGGTGCGCGCACAGGAAACGGAAATTGCAACAAGCGTCGTCTCGCACAAAAACCTTTCGCATTTGCTGCGATTGTTGCGCATTTAATGCCCGACAAGCATTAGTTGCCACGCGTACAAAACAAAAACTTCTATATGAAATAAACAAAAAAAAGAAGAAGCATTTAATGAGATTTTAAAAATTATAAAAAAAAAAAATATTTACAAAAATATAAATAAAAAATTAAAAATAAAATACAAAAATAGAAATTAAATCTTTTGATTTTTATAGACTGATAATCGTTACAGATCGATGCTAAATAACTTCAGCATATAATAAAAAAAAATATTTCATGAGATTTTAAAAATAATAAATAATAAAAAAATATAAAAAAATTTATAAAATAAAATGCAAAAATAGAAATGAAATCGTTTGTTTTTTATAGATTGATATTAGTAAGATAATAGTTATATTATAAAATATATTATAAAAAAAAAATTATAAAATAATACAAAAATATAAATAAAATTTACGAAATACCTTTTGCTTTATATAGACTGATAATAGTTACATATCTATGCAAAACATTTTCTGCATATACCAAAAAAAAAAAAATTTTATAAAATATTAAAAATTATAAAAAAAAATATATATAAAAAAAAGTAAAAATGAAACTTTCGAAATATCTTTTGCCAATTCTGGATTGATGCAAAACATCTTCTGCATATGGCAAATTTTGATGACTGAAATCAGAGACAGACAGATGGACAGAGAGAGAGAGAGAGAGGGAGAGAGAAAAAGATATGTTTGCAATGCATTACAGTTAATCAATGATACAAATGCCATTTGCTACTGCTGTTGCTGCTGCTGCTGCTGCTTGGTCAGTTTAGTTGTCCAGAATGCATATAATATGCGTTGTATATATATATATTTTTTTATTATTTCCTTTTATCGGTAACATCTTGACAATGTGCTGTCAGGCTGCCTAATGCGTTTTGTGCCTCAATTGCAACAGATTTAGCTTTGCTGCTTTGTGTGTTTTTTTTTGTGAAGTTGCCTTATTGAAATTGACAGAAGGTTAATGGCGTTGAATGAGAGCAACATCAACGGCAGTGGTAGTAGCAGTGGCAGTGGCAGTGGCAGGGGCAGTGGCAGGGGCAGTGACAGTTGCAATGGCTGCGGTAGAGTAGAGGCAGGACTACAAGGCAATGGTAGTGGCAAGCGCGATTGTCGACAATTTAACACCCCGCTGGGCAAGGGGATCAGCGACCGCACCGCATGACTGCGATAACTGAGATGAGCGTGAGCTGCAAGCAGCGAGATTCGTAACAGCCGCTTAGAGAACTCTAAGGGCAAAGCAAGAGATTTGCGATAAAAAATGATTGCACATGTGAGCGTTTGAGTCAAAATTGCAACATTTGCGGCATGAAAATAGTTCACAAGCCAAAAGAAAACTCAACAAATTTGTTAAAAAGACAGAGAGAGAGAGAGAGAGAGTAGAGAGAGAGAGAGAGAGGGGAGAGAGAGGGAGAGAGAGAGAGCGGTACAATGCTTTGCGCTTACAAGTGAAAGAGGAAAGAGAATAAAAAGAATCAGAAGTAGAGTGGGAGGAAGAGTGGGGAGTAAGGAAAGGTTGAAGATGGAAATTGGTAGGAGTGAGCGAATCAGAGCAGTCACTTTAGCCCGCTTTTGCCGTTTACTCCACCGACCCAGATTTGCACTTGCTGCCGCTCAGTTTAGTTGGGTTTATCAGTGGCCTCGGCCATAAATCACTGTCAAGTGTCATTCGCCCTCGTCGACGGCAGTAGAAGCAGCAGTAGCAGCAATAGCAGAAGGAGCAGCAGCAGCAGCAGCAGCAGCAGCAGCAGCAGTAGAAACAGCATCCTTTATCCTTGCTCGTTCGACAGTTCGCAGCATCGCAAGTTTTACACTACAAGCATATACACACACACACACACATACAGTCACATGTATGTAGACACACGTGAGTTATCAGCTGAACAGAAAGAAGCATGTGCATTTGCCCGGGAGCCAAAAGGTGCATCACCGGAAACTTCTACAGCAGCCACTCAACGCGAGCTACATAACAACAACAACAACAAAAACAACAGCAGGGGGAAAAAAAAAGTTGCTAATTAAACTTTGTGCTTGGCGGGAGCCATGAACTTTCGCCCGATGGGCGGTACCGACATTTCCCGTTGCAGCGAAAGTGTTATCCCCAAATGGTTGAAATAGTCACAGAGTCGCTTCGTCGTACGAAGAGTCACAGTGTCACAATTGCCGTCTGCCAGTCGCCAATCTCATACTATCTCCATCTCTCTCTCTCTCTATTTGCTTGTGTTTTCAGTTTCAGTTTCACGGCTCCCATTTCGTATCCCCCGTTTCTTAGTCTCTTGCACGCGTTACATTCGTTACGCCTTGGTTAACATTTCGTTACGCTGTCAATGCTGCATACGACCACAAGTGATTCCCTTATACAGCGTCCCGCTTTTGCGCTTCCTGCTTTCTGTTGTCTGTTGTCTGTTGCCTGCACTCAGCTACCAGTGACTTTGTCTCTAGTCTCCTGCGAAAAATAAATTTAAAACGAATGTAAGGTGAGAACATCCTGTTATCAAAGGCAACACACTCTACTCCTTAAACTTCGAAATTGAAACTGTAATCGAAAAGCGAAAATGTTAAGCAACAGTAAATGAAAACTTAATGCTGCATGAGGGGCACATTAATATGTAGGCATGAATAGCAGAGTTCGAAAATTTGTTGCTCTAACGTTCCTTTACAGTTATGTTATTTCCTTTCGAATGAAATTTCTACCTAGCAGAAGTTGACTTGCCATCAGCCTGAATGTTAACTCTCCTAACTGCTGTGACTATCTGCAGTACTGTAAGCCATAAAATAACTCAATAGGGGTAGGTTTTAACAGATGTGATTAATGTAAAAAGTCTCTTCAATGAACATTGCTTATGGCTTGAAACTGTTAGCACTGAAAGTTGGTCAAATTGTGGCAAACTGTTAGTATTGAGTATGATTCTTATTTACAGATGTTTCGAATTACGGCTAGTGGAATGAGAATGTTAGATGAA